>OMKY01219476.1:0-15464 GCA_900302395.1 Bregmaceros cantori | reverse complement strand
CTGAGACGCCATGAGGTACGACGGATGGTACAGGCTGTTGATACTGTTTAGAGAGTGGAGGAAGTTCACCTGGGGAGAGAGAGGGTGAGAGGGAGAGAGGGAGAGAGAGAGAGGGTGAGAGGGAGAGAGAGAGAGGGTGATTGGGAGAGAGAGAGAGTGAATTATATAATAATAAATGGTAGCACTTCATAATACGTTTCCGCATTTGAACATTAGTTACGCATTAGCTAAGCATTAGTTAAACCATCATTTCAACCTTAGTTAACCCTTAGTGCATTACATCTTAATTATTTTGCATTACTTAATCATTAACTAATGATTTTCAGACCGTAATCTGGTTTACGGTGTGTTGGGTCTGATCATGCCAGGTCTGAAGCCGTGCTTAATGCGTGAGGGCTGGTCTGAAAATCATTAGTTAATGATTAAGTAATGCGGAATAATTAAGATGTAATGCTTAACTAAGGGTTAACTAAGGTTGAAATGATGGTTTAACTAATGCTTAGCTAATGCGTAACTAATCTTCAAATGCGGACACGTATTATGAAGTGCTACCTAATAAATAATAATTAATATATCATAAATAAAAATATTGCATATTTTTTGTGAACATAATAATCCTATAGCTGTTTTTAAAAGCAATTATGCACATTATCATTGGTTTCTTTTAAGTCTAGTCATCATCATATTTATTTGAATAGTAACATTCAGTTAAAAGAAGTACCCAAGGTGGGAGTGGTCTGGCCTAGCCAAGCCAGAACCAATGCTTTGCGGTCCGGTGGGTCTAGACCAAGAGGGCAGTCAAATCAGATTGTCGCCCAAATTCGTGCGGTCGAATCAGCGTCCCGTTAAGGCAGGCCTTGTTCGAATAGAGACGTGGGCCTCCGTGCCTCTTGCCACTCCTACTACGTTGTGATTTTATAACTTAATTTGATTGACCTTTTTCTCGAGCCTGTTTAATCCAGACCAAATGATTGTTCTAGTCGCGCGCGATGCGTGGACGATTTATTTGTTGCTAGGTCTGGCGTGCTCAAGCTGCTGCCCCCGTGACCCAACCACAGTTGAAGAAGTAAGGGAGTAAGTAACTAAGTCAGTAGGTAAGTAAGTAAATAAGTGAGTAAGTACTAGACAAGACTGCGTGCGGGTGTACGGTACCTCCAGTGTGAGTTCGTTGCTGGTGTACCGTCCGTTCATTTCGGAACAGGACAGACGGAAGCGCCTCTCGAAGCGAGCCGAGTCCTTGTTGAGCCGGTAGCGCACGGAGCGCAGGACGTCCTCGTACACAGAGATGGACTCAGCTCCTAGGAGGGTACCCGGACGTTTTAGCAGATGTATGTAATAGCATTGGCATATGATACCGATAATATCTATGTAAATAATATAATTAACATATTGTCCAAACGATAATGCTAGCGTACCCTACTAGTACCAATAATAGTGATCATTTTTTCATTTTAAACCCTAAAATAATCTCCAGTACTCCAGTATTTCCTCTTGCTGTATATCCTCGGTGCCAAGCCATGCCTATCACCTTATTGACAAATCCATTGCCTGTGTTGTGTCTTGTGTATGTATGTGCTTATGTTTGCTTACATTGGGGGAGATTTTGGGTCTCATTGTGCCTTGTATTTTGTGCCTTATTGCTCTGCATGAAAGGTGCTCTATAAATAAAGTTTGATTTGATTTGATGCATGCAGTAATATTAACGTACCCTATCAAATATAGCTATTGTATGTTATAGCTTTATTGTATCAGTCTGGACCACAAAGTTACGCGTAGTATAATCGAAAACCACATCATGTGATGACAGAACACCGGCTCATAGACCACATAGAAATAAAAGAACTCTGCAGACCTCAATCAAACTAATAATGACAATATTCAAATGCAGAACCCTTAAACTCTATGAACACATCAAGCGATCCCAGGTCTGACAAAACTCTGCCTTGAGGGACTTGTGGCCATCAAAAGAAGAGACAGACGACCCAAAAGATGACACTACAACATCTATGAATGGCCAGGACGGTTGCCAAACGTCAACAGAATGACACAAGACTGAAGCATCTGGAGGAAGCTGAACCTGTTGGTGCACCAACAGCTGCTCCGAGCAGAGACAGTGGAATATGATGTTGATTGTATCAGTAATAGGGTCGTTTAGTCCACCATGCAGTTATTTCGTCCATAGGGAGCAGTCGTGCCGTCCATCGCATCGTCCAACTTCAATGTTCAATGTAACTTCAATGTTCAATGTCTCCATATTTATGTAGAATGATTGTGAGACTATGAGAGAGAGAGAGAGAGAGAGAGAGAGAGAGAGAGAGAGAGAGAGATCATTGTCTGTATTAAAACAGTGCTGTCCAGTAGCTCAGTCGGTTAGGCAGTGCACTGGAAAGCATGCATATGCCTTAATGGCGCGGTGAGTCGGTGGTTTGAATCCCACCACCGACGTATGTCTACCCCCATCTTCAAATTCTTCCACTAACCCTAATAAATAAAGCTTGGAAAACATTTTAAAAAAAAAACAGTGTTTCTTCCCGATGGTATAGAGACTCTCTCTCTCTCTCTCTCTCTCTCTCTCTCTCTCTCTCACCCTCTCACAAATAAATACACAAATATGTATTTGACATTGAACATTGAAGATTAAAGTTGGATGATACGATGGACAATATGACTGCTCCCTGTGGACTATACGACTGCATGGTGGACTAAACTACCCATGCCGAAAGGGCGCATGGACGAATCCACCTGCTCGCGCCATGGACTGTATCATACCAGTCCATGCAGTCCATCCAGTCCATACCAGTCCATACAGTCCGCCATGGACTGTATCATACCAGTCCATGCAGTCCATCCAGTCCATACCAGTCCATACAGTCCGCCATGGACTGTATCATACCAGTAATTGCAATGTATGCAGTGGTGTTGACCAGCTCCAGGCCTCTCTCGCGCAGCACGTTGGTGTCCACCAGCAGTTGCTCTCGCTCGGGGTTCAGCTCCTCTCCGAGAGGCTGCACCTCGCAGCCATCCAGCGTGTGGGCCACGGCGTCGGACATCAGCGCTGTCACACAGGAAATCCATCACATTTCAATTAATACATTTTTAGTTTAAAGGAAAGTATGTAATACCATTTATCATTTCCATTTCATGGAAATTAACAATAAGGTGGTTACATCAAACTTAGCTATCAAGTTATAATATACAGAAGAGGATCTATACTTTCTATGAAATTACATTTTTTTTAAATTTTAGAAATATCCTATGGTGATGGTGGCAATAAGCATGTGTTTTTTGTAGGGTGGATTGCCCTAATTTGGGCCACTGCCCACATTAAAGCAAACTCTGGTAATATGTCTAACATCAAGTTCAACTGGCCAACACTATATTGCACTGTCATTAAGCCCAATTCGCGCTGCCATTGAATTACGTGGGGACCTCTGATAATTCCCAATTACCCCCTGACGTCTGTGTTATTTTGTCGCACATTCTGACGGGATTAGTAAAACTCGGTCTTTTGCTCAATTTAAAAGACATTATGACGCATGTGCCGTATTTTTGCTTCCCCACACGTGTACACACATACACAGACACATGTGTGTGTGTATGTTAACAAAGTTAAACAAATACTGAATTCAAACCATTGTGGTGTTTCGATGAATCACAGTAGGTAACTCGCAGTGGAATTATTACTTTGCAAATCACAGACATCGCGCATTCGCACGTCAAATGAAACTCCGACGTCCTCCACAATTATTCCGAATTACCAGGGGTCCATAGGTAATAAAAGTCCAGTGCGAATTGGGCTTTAGCCAACTTAGCCAAATGACTGTTCCACATTAGGAAGTTGCGAAAAATGGCTCACATTAGGGCAAGCCACCCTACAAAACCTATAGAAGTCTATAGAAGGCACTCAAAGGGTTAAAGGCACTCACCTCCACCCTCCATGACCTGAGCGGCCGTATTGACGGCGTGCGACAGCGAGCACACAATCCGCAGCTCGGGGAAGAGCGCTACACCCTCCGGAGACTCAAACTCAGAGGCGGAGAGCGCCAGGTGAGAACCCACACCCGACAGTGAGATCTGAGGGGCGTCGGGCTGCAGCACCACCAGGTATCCTTCCAGGGGCTTCAAAGACAGACAGCTCTCCTCGTTGAAACACCTGTGTTAGTAAATATATTGATATTATACAGAAATATATATTTTCGTAGTAATTCTCTCTATACCTGTGAGGCCTGCAAACTGTGAGGTCTTTTCATCATGTATGGGTCACGGGGCGAAAAAATAATTAGGAATAAATTCTAACCTCAAATCGGCCATATCGGATCACTGCAAAAGGAACAACCACATTATGGACTGGGACAGCGGCAAGGATTGTCACTACAGAGAGCAACAGATATCAACGTTGGATCAAAGAAGCAATAGAGATAAGGAAACATGGCAAGAACACCATCAACAGAGACGAAGGAGCTTACACTCTTTCACGTGTTTGGGACTCTATCTTTTAACGGCAACCTGACAGGGGGAGGTGTGGTCAGACTGGCGAGAAACCCAGTCAGGCCACACCCACAAGGAAGTGATAAAGCTGCAGCGTCACCATGCCAACCGGACGCCACTCCTGATGAAGGTCGCAGAATAGCGACTGAAACTGTTGAGGTATTTAAAACCTTATTCCTGTCATTTAAATGGAAAAAGTGATTTATTAATATAAGGTATGACAGAATGAACGCCATCCATCGATGTATGGGAACGTCTTCGTAACTTAACGAGTCAGCAACTCCCAAGACCATTACAGTATTCTTCATCGTCGTCTTCATCTTCTGCCCCCCACCTGCTCTCTCTCTCTCTCTCTCTCTCTCCCTCCTGATGTCACTGGAAGTCGCTCAACCAACTCTGTGATTGGTTCAAAATGTTCTTTTTTTTAAATTTTAAATGTCTTGCAGCCCATTCTGACCATTTTCAGCTTTAATCAGGATTAGCTGGGAAGGGGCGAAGAAGTGGGAGGAGACATGCGGCAAAGTTGTCTGCAAGGAAAGGAATCTCACAACTTTCTGCGTATATGTGCTTTATAGTGCGCTGTCTTAACACACTGAGCTACCGAGGCACACACTCTAGCATGGAGATGATGCTAAAAACTAGCGGCACTTAAAAAGGTAGGGTCGATTGCCCTGATGTGGGACACAAGTTCCAGTGGCTCTGGCTCCTCCCTAAACTAATGAATGTCAGAGAAACTATGGTAAAAGCAAACTATGGTAATGTGTCTAACATTAAATTCAACTGCTCAACACTACATTTCACTGTCCCACGTTAGGCAACTGATTGTCCCTCAATAGGAAGCAGTAAAAAGGGGCTCCACTCGCCTCAAAGCGGTGGTGAGTTTGAGGGGTCTCACTCCGGGCGTGGCGAAGCGCAGAGAGTTCCGATACGTGACTTGCTGCACGGCCCTGTTGAAGCTCGCCAGGTCGTCCCCTTCCAGAACCAGAACCGACTGGCTGGGATTGACATGCACCTGCAATGACATTCTCAATGAATCATCAGAATCTCTAACTTATTTACTGAAAAACAGAATCTAAAAGTCCTGTTCTGGTTCTAACAATCACGGTTTGACGAATACACATTGGATCACTTTCCAAAGTGATAGAGCGCGACCCCCAGACCATAGGTTGAACGGTGCCGCGGGTTCATATCCCCTCTCCGGCTTTTCTGATATGTCTCCCCCGACTCTTCATCCCAGTTTCCCAGCTAAACCTATTGCTCTGTAACTGCACAGGCAGTTACAGAGTGCAGAACCCATCCTCCCTCCACGATACCAGCATCACTTCCCTCTGTTGCTCCTCCGTCGTCTCTAGGCCCAACCCGTTTGGATGTTGGCCAATCACATCAACGACACGTTGTGCATGTATACAATAACGATAACACCAGCTGACCCGCTGCAGATTATCCTCGGTACTTTTTACCAGGCAGCCGTTGGTCGGCCTTCTACCTAGCCCTTCTAACTACCAAACAGGCACATTACCAGTTCATCCGAATTAGTTCCCTCAGTAAGGTTGATCTGCTAATCACTGACACCTGTTTGCAGGGCACAGGTAAAACCAACCAACTGCACGACACATACCTTCATGCCTGAGCCAAGAGTCTCGAGGTCTCCGAAGTCAAGTCCCTCCCGACATGCATAGAGACATTCAACCACACTGTGAGGCTCCACGCTGCCTGGACGCACCGTCACCCCGGACAGAAGACCCCGGTATCCTCCAATGTAGCGCCCTGAATGGACACATGCACGATGTCTTAGCACTAAGCTAGGAGATGACCAAATAGGGTGGATTGCCCTAATGTGGGCCCTTTTTTTCAGCTTCTTAATGTGGGACAGCCAGTTAACTAAAGTGGAACAGTGAAATGTAGTGTTGAACAGTTGAGCTTAATGTTAAGATACATTATCATAGTTTGCTTTTGCCATAGTTTCAGTGGCATTCATTCATTTAGGCATGAGCCAGATCCTCTGGAGCTTAGCTGTCCCACATTAGGCAGTGGCCCACTAATCCACCCTAAAAATGGTTAAATGTTATGTTAATCAACGTGCATTGTCGGTGTCAAAATAAATGAATAAACAAACAAAAAGAATTAGGTTAGCATTCTATCCTAGTTTGCTTCAGGAGAAATTGCAGTTTAAAAGAGAGGGGTCAGGCATTTTGTACTGAATTGTCATATTTGTCACTTTTTTGCATGGAATATGGTGGTGCATGGTTTTAGGGACAAAGAAAATCTATCTTCCATCTATTATTATTATTTCTATAGTTTTTTTTTTTTGTTGGTTTGTTATGCGTATAGTAGGGAGTCAGGGACAGACCCAAATAAGCAATTTCCCTTCTGCCCAGTCCCTTTTCGGCCACAATCTACACCGACATAGAAAGAAATGTTGCATTGTTGTGAAACCTTTGACTGTGGGCGGAAAAAAAACATTCATTCATTCATTCATTAGTTTGCGACCATAGACTGTATATAAAGTAGATGCAGCATTCATGATGTCATCCCATTGCTTTTATCAAATGTTTTGTGCCCGCTGACTGCGTGCTGCCATTGTTGAAAGTACCCGTATATCCAGAACAAGGAGAGATAGAGAGAGCCATACAGTATAGACTAGTATACACTTCTTCCGGTGGTACTGTCCGCTAATGCGCCAACGGCAGAGTCAGAATGAATGGGAGCTCAAATAAAAAATATTAACGCCAAATCTGACGCGTTTGTGAAATTATGACCCCCCCCTCATTCAATTAACCGGCAATATACATTAAAAAATCAATTAGGAAAGATCTTTAAATAGGTTAAAACAGGCTGCTAGGATTGAAATATTTGTATTGTATGTATATATGGCTTGGTTTTAGGAGACTAGGCTCCCCCCATACCAACCCGGAAGTAGGCACGGACATCAAAACGAACGCAGTGTCCATTTTTATATACAGTCTATGTTCGCGATACAAAAATAATTCTTACCAAGGAAGCTCACCCGCCCTTTTTGCTTTTGGTGCATGCATCACCATAAACTGTTGAATAAAATGTCTGCGCTGTCACCAAACACATTCCAACAGGAAATGACCTTCATGAACATGAAGCTGTGATAAAGCCTCTATTCTATTTCAGCTCTCCGTAGGGGAGCAGAATTAGATAGAGAGAGCTTGCTTACCAGTGGTTCTCCTGTCAGGGACGTGTGTGCTGTTGGACAGATCTCTCTGCTGCTTCTCTTCAGGATCTGTTAAGACATAAAGAAACCGAAAGGCAACAGACCAACAGACAGAGGAACACAGAGAGAGAGGGAGACAGAGAAAGACAGACACAGAGAGAGGAACAGAGAGAGAGAGAGAGAGAGAGACAGTAACACACCGAGAGAAAGAGACAGGGGGAGAAACAGACAGAGAGAATGACACAGAGAGAGACAGAGAGAAAGAGAGAGAGAGACAGACAGACAGACAGAGAACACAAAGAGAGACAGAAACACAGAGAGAGAGAGAGATAGAGAGAGACAGGGAGACAAATTACTGTAACTTGTTGCAGTTTTACAACAAACACTGATAGCAACATTCCACTGTGACCTGTGACTGTGATCAAAGTGTCATGCAATGAAGTCCAGAAATCGTCCAAGAGTGAGTTTCCCACCCTTCGGATCATCCGCCGCAATTCATCGGCTGCCGTTAGATTGGATAATGTTGGCATATTATTTGCCGTGATGTAAAGTTAGAATCCCAAGAATGATCCGCTTATTTTGTTAGGGTTAGGTTAGGGTTAGGTGGTAGGAGATTAGGGTTAGGGGCTAGGGTTTTGGAGGGACACTAACAGAATAAGCAGATCGTTTTTTTGGATTTGCACTTTACATCACGGAAATTCGGAATTGGGAGTGTAGGCATTTAACCGTCCAAGATTAACCATAATACAGCTTTCAACATTCACAGTACCTCTCTCCAGGCGGCTGTCTAGAAAAGAGCGTGCTTTCTTGATCAACCTTCTTCATCAAAATGCAAAGATGGCAAATCCAGTCCCAGAAAGTAAAAGTCTGCCACGTTTTGTTTCTATCCGTGGACTGGCAATCAGCCTCTTCAGTCAGGTCGATCTGCTAGTCAGTAGCAATACCGGTAGAATCAAAACGTGGCAGGACTTTTACTGGATAAGACATCTCTGTCAAAATGTTCCGTAGAGAAATATATATCTCGCATCATTCCTTTTTTTTTTTTTCGCTCACCCCAGCAGGCTCCGATGACCATGCGCTGGCGAGGCGCCGGATTAGGGACGGCTCCGTTGTCGTGGATGAGCGCAGGGTCAAAGGTCACGCCGTCCACGTACAGCGTGACGGACGGGAACTGCACGCTGAGTGACAGGTGGTGCCATTCACTGTCACATACCTGCAGCCAGGTAGACACATACACAGGACTGGGGAGTAACTACGTGTAATCACTTCACAGGAATTGGACACAACAAGTTCTAACTATTCCTTTGCACATTTTGCAAAGGAATAAAGGTTTAAATGAGGGAGTAAGAGCCTTTGACATTAGCTAATCTGGCATGTCCACTCAGCAGGAGCAATCAAAATTGTAAAATCATCATTTCATCAACGTATTACTTTTGACTATTATTGGAATAAAGCACATTAGATGTGCAGCAGGTAGGCTATGATTATAAGAGTGTTTCGGCTGCAGTTGAGGGGTGGCAGGACGTTGTGGTCCAGTGTACCTGTTCGAGCTTCCACAGGAACTTGACCGGGCGGGCGGCCAACACGTCCGGCCAGTAGAACAAGGACAGTCGACAGCCATGCACCGAGAGAGAGTAGTGGGAGAAGGAGTCGTCTGAGAGAGGGACAGAGGGAAAGCATCAAGCATTAGAGAGGAAGAGAGGGGGAGAGAAGGAGAGGCGGAGAAAAAGAGAGAGCATTATGAAACCGGGATGAAGAGTCATCCCGGGAGACATTGCAGAAAAGCTGGAGAGAGGATTAGAACCAACTAATGGTACGGGCACGCGCGCTCTATAACCACTCTGCCACCGCGCCCCCCAAAACATGCATTCTTGAGGAGATCATCTCCTTTCAACTCCTTTCAGGTGTGGCTATGTGGCAGCCAGGGAACCTGTGCCACTCACCGTTCCTGACGGTACTGCACAGGATGACCTCTTCTTCCTTGTGGGCACGGCCTGTCGCAGCCTGGCCCCCGGACGGCGGCGTGGAGGCGGAGCCTGTGGTGGCAGTCTGCAAGTTGGCTCCGCCCCCTCTCCTCATCCACAGCTGCAGGGTGAAGTGGTCCCCGGACACGGCGGCCAGCGCCGCGTGCGGCACGGACGCCACGTGGGCGGAGCCGTTGAAGGAGAAGACCAGCGAGGAGTCAGAGGAGGGCAGGGTGGGCAGGGAGGAGGTCCAGTTGGTGGATGGAGAAGGAGGAGGCAGGAGGTCCACCTCTCCCCGCACCGCACCTAAAAAGAAATTAAAAAAAAAAAAAATATATATATATATATATATATTATTATTTTATAAGAAATGTTATTTGTAAGGCACCTTTCATTGTTAAAAACAATCTCATGGTGCAACAGATTATCACACACTTAAAAAGACATGTTGTAAAAATACAAAGCAGTTAAAAGATTTAAATACAAATAAGGGTACCACTTTAGAATAACAGGCCCGTATTCATGCTCATAATGCATTAATAACACTTGGTAAATATTGAACTAATTATGAACAAAACATTAACAAATGTTTGTAAATGTTTAACAAAACTTAGTTTTGTTCATAAATCGGTCAATATATACAAAGTGTTATAAATTCTTTATAACTATATTTACGCAATATATGTTAAACATTTACAAACTATTTACACAATGTGTAAACAAAGTGTTACCCAAATAAGTACAGGTTGAAGGAAATAAAAGATTGTTGTTATTATTATTATTGGTTGTGACTACATGTAGGGGTGGATTTCCATGTCAAGTTTGTGGGGCGGAAAAAAGTGAAATACTAATAAAAACTTATAATAAAATTAATCCTCTGTCACTCTAGCTGATGGTAGGAATGTCTCCCTCTCTTGTTCGCTTGGTAAACTGCAACACAATGCAACTACAAAATTATGTAGACCGAGATCATGTCGAGATGCTCATTTGGGGAAGGGGTAAATAGGGAGGGGGGGGGGGGAGGAAAAGGGAGTGGGCAAGAAAAGGGAGTGTCAGTGAGGGGTCTCGCCCAGGAGAGTTGGAAAGTACTTGCGTTAATGCAACTCGACTCCAAATATGCGCCATTGTAGCGAGTGTGAAATTAGAATTGGATAAGAAACACTCGATGTAGGCAGGTGGAGTTCCCAGCATGCAGCGGGAGTAGCAGGAGCTGACAGCCAGACGGCACCCTGACCTAACTGTATGTGCGATAGGACGGTGCATATAAACAAGTTGGTTGCCGTACGGTAATCAGCTGCACAGGCTATTACTGTCAAAGCAATCACTGTCTTTGTATACTTGATTACATCAGTTTATCACCATCAGATTACATCACTTTATCACAATCAGTTCACCATCATGGAGACAACTTCCGGTCATTAACTCCCACAATGCATTGCAGTCCACCCTTCAATGCACTACCATACCAGCTGTACTCACCGCAGAGACGGCGCACCGAGCGGTCCGAGTAGCTGTCGCGGTCGCAGCCTTTGCCGATGTGCGCTGTCTGCAGTTCCACGGTGGCCTGGATGTTGCGGACCGTCTCCTCGCAGGTGTCCAGGTGCAGTGTGGGGAACAGAGGCACGCTGCCCGAACCCGGGGTGTACTCCACCCTCTTACTCCATCCTGAGGCGGACAAACACGTCTGAATAAATAAGATATATTGGATGTGTGTTTGTGTGTGTGTGGGGTTGAGATATGTGTGTGTATGTGTGTGTGAGTATGTGTGTGTGTATGTGCGAGGTTAAGATATCCAGTATATGTTTGTGTGTGGCTAAGATATACAGTATATGAATATATGTGGCTATGATAGCCTGGCAAGCCAGACCCAACGCATCGTCCACGCATCGCACATCGCTAGACGTTGCGTTCTAATCGTGTGCGACGTGTGGACGATTTGTTGCCACTGGCTCGCCAGGCCATGGCTATGATGCCCTAGTCTGGCAAGCCAGAACAAACAAATCGTCCACGCATTGCACGAGACTAGAACGATCATTTGGTGTGGATTAAGCAGGCTCGAAAAAAGTGTCAAAAAAAGTGTCAATCAAATGAAGTTATCAAACCACAGCGCAGTAGGCAGGACAAGTGGCTTGGAGGCCCACGTCTCGATTCGAACAAGGCCCGCCTTAACAGGTCACTGATTGGACCACCCGAATTTGGGCGACAATCTAATTTGTCTGTCTGGTTGGTTCCAGACCATCCGGACCACCTAGTCACGTGCGATGTGTGGACGATTCGTTGGTCGTTTAAGTTTGTGTGTGTGTGTCATCACCGTTCCACCCGGGTTTGCAGGAAGGTTTGATGGTCACAGTGACCTGGGCGTCTGCCTGGGCGCGGTTCTTTCCGCAGTCGAAGGCCGTCACCCAGAACTTGTAGACACGCTGCCGCTTGGAGTCCAGAGGTTCTGTGTTCTTGATGTTTCCTGTCCAACACAACCACATTAAATGACAAATATTCACGTACTGCCATTGAAGAGGAGCAGTTGTAGTGTTACACAAATTAAAGTACTACTACTAACATCATTTCTGGCAGGCCATGATAGTTAAGAAGCTTGCTGCCCTCCCCTTCATCTCATTAATTCCTAATTGATCCAGGTGCATCCCCTCAGCTGATTAACTTCCTCCCCTAGCGATTGGCTGGACAGCCTCGGCACTCCCTATAAACTCTACCCACTCCTAAACTGTATGCTGCTTGATTTTGCTACCCACCACCTTCCCCTGTCCACCTAACCAAGATGAAAAAAAGGTTGTGTATGATGTGACATGTTCTCTTGTCACGTCGCTTGGCTCTGTTCATGGGAGGTTATCTATATCACCCTGCGTGCTGGGATGAAGATTCTCTATACTACTGCTGCTCTCTCACCCTGCCTGCTGGGGTGAAAATTCTCTGCTGCCCCCTGAATTAGTGCTTTTCCATGGTACTCGTGGAAAGAGAGGGATTCCTCCGAACAGAGCCATACCGCCATAGTCATTCATAATTTACAATAAAATAAATTGCTTCTGTTGTGTTTCTTGACTCTAACAGAAATAATAAATATTGACTTACTGCCATTGACGATGTTAGCACAGACTAGGAGCAGTTGTAGTGTTACACAAATGAAGAGAATAAAGGATGAAAAGATATAAGTCGTTAAGCTGTCTACCTACCTGTCCACTGTATTGATAAGCCGGCGTGTCTGTCTTCACCTGACCGTAGTCATTGACTTTGTCAATCACTCTCATTGACAACTTTTAAATTAAATGTAGGTATTGTCTCGTCCACTGAAAGGAGTTATGTTATTAACAATGCTATAACTGTCGGTGGCTTAAAAGTGTTTTAACCTGATAGTTGGCATTGGCTGTCAAGTCCTGGAGGGCAAAATTGTTTGAACCAAATAATAATGCTGATTTATTTTTCAATTAATCGTTAAGTTATTTTTTTCCTGCGTTAGTGCCATTTTTCATCTTTTATTAGATAGGGTTATTCGGAAACTGGGTTGAATAGATCGGCAGAAGATATCGCAGACAAGCCGACAGGGGAGGACAGGCACTGCGGACGCTGCGATAGACACAGAGCCATTAACATGAATGGGAGTGTGTTAGTTGCAGCGTTTTTAACCACTCCGGCAAACGACGCCCATTATGAATTAATTTGATGATCAATTATTCAACAATTCGTTGACTAATCACTCCCAACCGCAGCACTCACCGTCATTATCGATAGCGAAGGGGACGTTCGGCGTGACTACATCGTAGAAGCAGATCTGACTGTACTGTGGCGAGCAGTCGGCGTCCACAGCCTCCACGCGCACCACGCGCTCCAGCAGGCGTCCCTCCGGCACGGACGCCTCGTAGCGCCGCTCCACGAACACCGGAGAGAACTCGTTGACATCGTTGACGCGCACGTGCACCGTAGCTCTGGTCGGGCAGAGGGATCACAGGGAAAATCATGAATATCGCACTCAGGTTGTGAAATATCCATCTTACAGCTACTGCACAGAGACAATACTAGCATGGTTGGCGTTAGATTGGCTCCCCCTCACATTTAAAGGTCCTGTGATTTAGTATGCGACCCCCTCCAAAAATGATTTATCTCCCCTAAACAGTAGCCCCTAAGCCCTAACCTAAACCCCTAACCTGAAGCGTAACCTCCAACCCCTAAATCTAACCTCCTACCACATAGCACTTTGGGGCCGTGCGGTGGCAGAGTGGTTAGAGAGCGTGTCCCCAGACCACAGGTCGAGTAGCCCGCGGGTTCTCATACCCTCTCCGGCCTTTCTGCAATGTCTCGCCCCAACTCTTCATCCCACTTTCCTATTTAATCCTGCCAGTATCTCTTTCAATAAAGGATGAAAAAGAATAACTTTAAACGTGCGAGGGTTCCAATCTAACGTCAACCATTACCATTTCTTGTTTCTGTGTTGTATTGTGTCCCTTGTCTGGGAATAAACTTGATTCTGAATTTGCCGAGTGCTGGGTGTAAGAACTAACTTGTGGGACTTTTTGCTGTTCACTCCGTCGGGTCCCTCCCCACAATCATAAGCCTGGATGGTGAAAGTGTGTTCTCGCTGGCTCTCGCAGTCCAGCGGCTCCTTGGATCGGACCAGACCCTCTCCGCTGGACCGGTCCAGAACCACTGCCTCGAACTGGGCAGACCCAGAGCCAGCTGGGCCGCTGTGGACCCGGAAGCCACAGATTTCTCCTGTGGAAGATGACCATGACACAAACGTAATGTTATTGAACATCATGGAACTGCACAGCTGGACACGTGAACATTAGCACTTTGGTGCTAATGTCATACAGGTAGATTACAGACATTACAAATAACTGCGGTTCCTAACAGCTATGTTTTAAAATATGTAATCTAGATTACAGTTACATTTGCCCGGAATAAGCCATTACTTGCATTACAATTACACACTATTTGTGTGTGTTTGTGTGTGTGTGTGTGTGTGTGTGTGTGTGTGTACGAGTGTCTATGTGTCCAAGTGCATGTGTTTGAAGTATAAATCGTAAATAGTGTGTGGGTGCATCAGTATGTTTCAGTGAGTGTTGGTGTGTGTGTGTGTGTGTGTGTCTTTGCGTGTTAACGTGTGTCTGTGTGTGTCTTAGTGTGTCTGTTACTGTTAGTGTATGTTAGTGTTTGAGTGGGTGTGTGTCTGTCTGTTTGTGTGTATATGTATGTCTGTTGATGTTGGTGTGTGTCTATCTGCGTTTGAATGTGTGTGTGTTTGTCTGTGTGCGTGTCCAAGTGCATCTGCGTCTGTCCAAGTGTGTCTGTAGGTGTCTCTGTGTCTATTAGTGTGAGTCTGTGTGTGTCCCTGTGTGTGTTACCAGCGTAGTGCAGTGGAGCGTCCTTGTCCAGGGCAAATAGTGGAGGACTGAGCAGCACCGTGTTATCATTTTCCATGACAATCCCCTGGTACTCCGTCTCTATCCAGGGTTTGTGTTTATTGGCTGGAGGACAGATCGACAGACAGACAGACAAGAAAAACAGGCAGGCAGACAGACAGACATACAGACAGGGAGAGAATAAAGACAGAGAGACAATCAAGACGGGTAGACAGAGAGGCAGACGGACAGTGAAAGAGAGAGAGAGAGAGAGAGAGAGAGAGAGAGAGAGAGACAGTCTTTTATTTGAATAAATATATAATATTTGTCTACAAATGGATATCTGGTAAAGCAGGAGCTTTGCTTGTTTGGACTGTGTCCTAATGTAGTGTATATTAAATGCTATAGTTACAAAAAAGGTGGAATGCCATGCTAGCACCTCACATACCACACACCGTCTCCCAAAAGAGCAATAGAGGGGAG
>OMKY01219473.1:0-10993 GCA_900302395.1 Bregmaceros cantori | reverse complement strand
CCCCCCACCCCATCCCCACATACACAGCACATCATTAACCGAACAAAGCACCCTGTTCAAGTAAGATTTTTGTCACCGTCTTTGGTTATGATCCCCCTTTTTTTTACCTAAAATAGATAAAAATAATAAATTAACAAATGCATTATGGACAAAATTGTTTACAGAGAGATGTAGTGACTGTTGTACCACTAGGGAGCGGCAATGTACAATTTATTACGCAATTTATTACGCATACATAATGTGGAGGACTTAAAAATGCCCACATAAGGAAAATATTGTACAGCAACCACTATTATGACCCCACCCCACGCTGAGTATTAACAAAGAAAGCCTTTTAAAACATGATTATTAAATCCCGAGGCATGCGGAACTAACCGCATCGCTGGAGACTGTGGAGGAGGACGAGGAGATGCAGAGAGGAGAAGAGGACGGAGACGAACACATGGAGGGCGCTGGAGAGGACGAGCCGGACGAACTCTTGATGTGGAGCGGAGCCTCCACGATCTTCACAACCTCCTACAGAGCACAGGCAGACATTTTAAAAGCTCTATTCACTTATACAGCACCTTGCATGCAGAGCACCTTGCATGCAGAGCACCTTTACATGTAGAGTAGGGGTGCAACGGATCAAGAGACTCACGGTTCGGACCGATCCTCGGATCAGAGGTCACGGATTTTTTCGGATTATCGCAAAAAAAAAAAAAAACAAAAAGTTTCTCTTTTGTTTATTAAAACAAAATATATGAAATAAATTTCAAGAGGAAAGAGGGAGATATATCTTCTTTTTAACATAAAACAGTAAACAGCTTGCCTCACATATTTTCAATTAGTGTCTGAGTGACATGACATAAAGTGCAATAATGCACATCCTCATCTTCCTAAACAACATGGAGAAGAGTTTAACGTGCAATAAAACCCATTTTCATTGCACGTCTCTATGTGTAAATGTCCTATGGACATTTACACATAGAAGGAAAAAAAAGCGCTACTGCACGTGCCTTTTTATTTTACTTATAATTTTTTAAATTATTGTGGTCCGCGGTACACGTGTGTGGACCGCGGACCACACGTGATTCGAACGGATCACGGATCAACAGCGATCCGTTGCACCCCTAATGTAGAGCACCTTTACATGTAGAGCACCTGAAGGTGCTTTACAATAATAAAACAAAGAACAGTACAAAATGAATCCTAGTTTAGAGCCAGGTCAAGGAAATGTGTCTTGAGCTTCTTCTTAAAAACACAGACAGTCTCCGCGGCCCACCAGTAGACAATTCCTCAGTCGAGGGTCACAGTAGCCGAAAGCTGCTCTCTGTGTCTTCTGGATTTAACTGAACTCAACTCAACAGATTTTTTATATAGCGCCTAAAGCTGCCTCAAGGCGCTTCACAAAAGTGATTTTGGTTTTAGATTTAGATTTAAGAAATATAGCAGCCATTTACCTAACTACCTTTCAACCTTGATGGCCCAGTTACGGACAGTAATTCGGGATTGTTTACAGAACTCCTGGAAAGGAAAGAGAAGACGGAATAAAGAGGAGATCGAGACGTTCAATCAGTCAAAACACCGACAGATTTTGATAAGTTGTTGTTAATGTTACTTTGTTTTGATTAGTTAACAGAACTCCTTTAACGAAAGACTGGAGAAAAGAGGAGACTGAGATTTTCAATCAACCTCAATCTCGGCCTAGTTGAGGAAATAATTAGCAAATAACTTGTGGTACGATTCATGGTGTAATCACACCTTCCCCCTTTATTTCAAACTAAGCCAGAAAAGTCGAACAGAGATCGCTTCAAAGACGTGGCCGCTAAATCGTAAACAAAGATTCCCACCCAAAATTCTAAGTTGCATCGAAGGATTAGGATTCCAGAGAGTCTAGATGTTTTGGCATCAGTGGCCTTGGCGCAGGTTTGCACTCTCCGAGTGCTTCTAGGTCTGGTCTATGATGTGGTGGTGATGTTGGTGGATCTACCTCCTCCTCTTCGTCGTCATCCTCCTCTTGCTCCCTGGCTCGGTTGCAGTTGTTGTTGCACTCGTCCAGCTGCTGGGGTTCTACCAGGAGCATGACGGCGTTCTCTGCAGGCACACCAGGATATGACGTGAGGCCGGGAACCAGCGCTAACTAATCAACAGGTCAGTTATTCTAACCATTAGTCCAGGGCTGTTGCCTACTAAGCTACTTTGCTCACAGGGCCGCATTGTCAGAAGCCCAATGGGCCGGGGGCCGGAGCAATGAGCCTCGACCCTCAACAAATTTCTAGTGCTTCATTCCGAACACGATCGGAAATGTTCGGAAATGGCACAGCCAGTCAAAAATGACATCGACCGTTTGGGAGACGGAAATGAGTGGTGCCGAGTCCTGATCCCCCGCTCCAGGCATGGGAATTGCTGGACAGCGCAAAAATGTCATTTTGCAGAATGTTCGAGAACAACGGACGACCTGAAAGCAGTCCCGTACCTAGTTCTTCGTGTGTGCGGCAGGTGCGACAAAACAGGCTACCAATCGTTTTACCTCTACCTGGAACCGAACCAGGTCTCTACCAATCCTAGTGTAGTCTAGAGCTGCAACTAAACATTATTTTGATCACAGATGAAATCGACCATTGTTGATTAATCGTCTAAACGTTCCAACCCTTGTCTGAAGTCTCAGTCTCACAGGGACATACTGTTTGCTGGAGAAGCGAGTGGTGGCCGGCCCCACTGCTTCCTGATCCACTCGCGGTACTCGTCCACTTCCTGCGTCACACGGATGATCCGCCCCAAGATACTGAAAAAAAACCACAAAAACACCTCCGATTGGTTGGCTGGGATTTACTACGACGGGCCCAAACTCTCCAGTGAGTATTCTGGGGATAACGTACCTCTCGAAGCGGTTGTTGGGGTAGGATTTGGTGTAGTCGGACATTGCGTGGCTCAACACGACGTAAGCGTAGTCGAAGGCTTGCTTCACCTGCATGGCGCCGTACGAACTCCGGCCCACGTCGTTCTCTGTGGAAAAGAAACGTCTTTTTAGGCTCGCCATCTTCACGGCTGACGTTGAACAAGAAGACCATCGACTGCATTCCGGACGGGACGAGGGTGTGTTCACTACATATCCTCTCGGGTTCCATTCAAGTTCCCTAAAATATTTGTCAAATGAGTTGAGTTTCCTTCACCGAGTTGGTGCGTCCGAGATGGCACGTATGGACCAATGGGGTTGCCGTATTATCTCGGAGGCTCCAACTTGTAGCTTAATGGAACGTGCAGATGCGCGCACCCGCACTGGTCGACATGTAAACGGGGAGTGGCTGTTGACGTTCCAGGCCGCTCCTACTACGTATAATGAGCTCCTCCGCAGCCAATGCGATGCGTTTGGAAGCGCACTCGAACACAAGTCACGTGATCGCTCGATCCTAATCAGGGCTTTGAACCAATATTTTTTCCCAAACGTTTCGTTCCGAACAGAAACAGAATTATAACGTTTCTGGTTATGAGTTCCACCAATAAATTGACGTTCCTGAACAGATGAGAAACAAAAAAATATTGTTCCCGGAACGGTTAATTTGGTTCCTGTCAGCTGTTTAATGCTATGTAATAAATGTTGCGGCGAACCCACAGCGACTCGCTACAGAAGCCAGCTGGTAGCGCTCTACAGCCGATGTCTTGTTGCGTGTCGGGGCGAACCCACAAAACACGCTGCAGAGAGTCCCGCAACGATTCCTACTTCACTGCTGCATCGTAGATTTTATAAATACTCTTGTTTTATTTTTGAAGATATCCCAAAGTGCAATCCTTTGAGTAACAAAATAAAACCGGTATTAACTGTTCCTGTTCCGGAACATAAAAAATAATAACGTTTCCGGTTTCGTTTCTGTTCCCTGGAAAATACTAAAAGTTCCCGGTTTTCGTTCCTTGAACCGGTTCAAAGCCCTGATCCTAATTGAGGAATGTTCCGGGTACCTGGCTGTAGCGGGTCCTCGATGTAGAGCATGGAGGGCCGGTACCCGTCCAGCATGTGTCTCTGCACCTCGTCCTTGGCCACGTAGCAGCCTCCGTTGGTGATGCGGATCCCCGTCTTCAGGTAGTTGAAGTGGCGCCCGTACAGCTCGAAGAACTCGATGAGCAGCACCCCCATGTTGGTGTTGGGGCTGCGCACGTCCTCGCGGTAGTGCAGCTGCACGCGCACAAAAACACAGATATGCACTTCATGTGTGCACGTGTTTGTTCACTTATGTGCCATTATTTATATATACGTATATACAGAGATGGGCAGTAACATTTACTCAGTTACAATTTTTGTGTGTCGTTTTTTTACTTTTGCAGTACATTTACAAGTTACTTTCCACTTTTACTTGAGTAAATTTGAGGCGAAAAAATACTTTTTACCGAGATGTCAGCAATTTGTTACTCGTTACATTAACTTTAGCGACTTTAGCGGCGTTGGGAACTGTTGGCACATATGGTGAGGTCATATCTCTCACTCGATCTCTCTCTCGGGCGATAATTTTTTCCATTCATTTTTTTCTTTACTAAAAATAAAATCCATTCACAGAGCTACCTGGAGGAAGCTGACTGCCATGAGGAACAGGCTGTAGGATCCGATGCCTCCGGTGAACACCTCGTTCAGGTCTCTCTGCAGCAAGAACTGTTTCAGAACCAGCACCAGGTAGGGCAGAACCGGGTACTTCTACACCACAGTCAGAAAATCAATCATCCGTTAGAACACAGGGCAAATTTATCTAAAGCATCTAAAGTGCCCATAATTGACCAATTTAGGCTATATATATATATATAAATATATATATATATATATATATATATATTAATATATATATATATATATATATATATATATATATACATATATACACACACACACACACACACACAGTGAGAGTAAGAAGTATTTGATCCATTACTGATCATTCTATATTTTTAATGTTAACTGTATACTAACATGGAGAGACAGAATTCCAAAAAGAAAATCCAGAATATAACTCTCCAAATACAACATCACCGGCCCACTAGGGGCGTTGGCCCACCGGGAAAGTGCCCGGTTTGCCCTGCAGCCTGTCCAGCTGTGACCTCCAGGCAACCACCCTCAATCCAAGAGGCTGCGGGCCGTAGGCCACTTTTTACCAGCAGAGGGCGCCCTGCAACCATCAACATGACCTAGTACAACACTGGCACCCTCTGTCGGCTGTGGGGCTTATAATCAAATGTCGTTTGCGATGGAATAATGAAAATCTAAAAATGCATCTTTTGATGCCTTTGGCAGTAAGAGATGATCTATTTTAATTAAATTTGTTGTCTAAAATATCTCTGCTTATCTGCTTAAATACAAAGAAAAAAAAGGCCTTTTTCTGGTCCAAGTTGAGTTAAGGGTTTTGCATTTGAATCCTACATCCCTTATGGTTGAACTGTGGTCACCTGTTTGAACTCCTTGATGAGTTGCGCTGCCTTCACGCCGCTCCTCACGTTGAAGCTGATGTCAACCTTCACCTCGGTGAAGGAGTCCGTCAGCTTGATGATGGGAACCTGCAGAGGATCAACCAGAGATACGTCCACATTTTACATTTCCCCCCCAACCTTGACAAACCCCAGAAAGCATTTGTACAAAGTCGCAACCCATATTTTTTCCCAATCGGTTTGTTCCGAACAGAAACGGAATTATAACGTTTCCGGTTCCACAAATACATTAACGTTCCCGCACCAGTGAGAACAAAAAAAATATAATTAACGAAATTAACCGGAGCGGTTAATTTCGTTCCTGTCAGCTGTTCATAATATGTCGGGGCGAACCCACAACGACTCGCTACAGAGACCCACTACTGGTAGCGCTTTATGTCTGAGGCCTTGTGTGTCGGGGTGAACCCACAACCACATGCTCTAGAGAGTCCTGCGACGATTCCTACTTCACTGCTGCATCGTAGATTTTATAAATACTCTTGATTTATTTTTGAAGTTATCCCAAAGTGCACTCCTTTTTAAGGAACTACATAAAACCGGCATTAACCGGTTACCATAATTTTTAAAAAGTGTTCCTGTTCGAGAACATAAAAAATAATAACGTCTCCGTTTTTGTTTCTGTTCCCTGGAAAATACTTTTTGTTTTCGTTCCTTGAACCGGTTCAGAGCCTTGCTTTAGATTGAATGCCCTCACTCACAAGTCTCCAATAACGCATTCCAGTTTGGCACATATTTCCATAATTAACCAAAAACGAGGGAGCATCGGTGTTACTGAATGATAAATACTTGTTGGATAATATGAGATTGGTTTTAAACAAACTCCCCCAGAAATACTGAACGTAACAGTCTCAGGACTCCGTGAAGCGCCGCTGTCCGCTCACAACAGGTCCACTTACCGTCGCCTTGTCCAGAACCTTTATGGAGTTCTCGTCGGCCACGTTACGCTTACGCAGCGCCTCCTCCAGCGTCCAAAGCGGCAGAGTTTCCCATTTCCCAAACACCACCAGGTCGATGTCGCTGAACACAAAAACAGTCGATTATTTAATTCATCGATTAAATCGGCAGCCGATTAATCGTTTCGTTTGATCGGACCTCCAATCAAATGTGCTGAGTATGTTGCTCACAATACCAGTCTCCATTTCCAGCGTCATGGCCCCGCCTATCTCTTGTATATACTAATAAAAGACAATAGGTAAGCTTGGGTGAAATACCAATATCTGTACGGAAGAGAAGGCTCATCCTAGCCTAGTGATCCAAAACAAATGTATCATCCACGCATCGCACGCAATTACATTTTCTGAGAGAAAAAAAATCCCAAACCTCATGAAATAATTCAAAAATATATATTTTTAATTTTAAACCATTACAAAAAAGGTCTCAAGATTTCACACCATTCAAAATATCTTAAAGGTACTACTAACCCCATGACCTAACAAAAGTTGAGATTTATTTATTACCAAATTAACTGTTAAAAGTACACTAATTGTAATTTTAATTGGAAATTCGATTAGACGATGTACATTTTCTCAACATCCTCTGAACAGAGAAATACGATTTCAAATCAATGAAGCTCCCAGCTATACGACTAGAACAATCATTTGGTCTGGATTACGCAGGCTCGGAAAAAAAGTGTCAATCAAATGAAGTTTTCAAATCACAGCACAGTAGGCGTGACAAGGTCTCGATTTGAACAAGGGGGCACTGATTGGACCCCCCCCTAATTTGTCTGCCCGGCTGGTCCAGATCCAAACCGTCTAGCTGCGTGCGATGCGTGGACGATTCGTTGATTCCGGCTTATCAGCCTAGGCTCTTCCATGCCAATACTAAAATGGAAATGTTAGTGCTCAATGTGCAGAAAGTGGGGATAATGAGACACGTAAAAAAAAGTCTGCAATATTGGGTCTTGGTGGTGCAGTTGCAGCAAATTAAGTTTGTCAACAACTAATTGGTTAAACTGCTTACTGTAGCTAGAAATCAGAGAACGTACCTGGTGGGCAGGTACAGGCCAGTGCTGAAGCTGCCAAACACCTGGACCTGAAAGCAACAAAAAACAGATTAAGATTCTTTATTTAGCCACACATTCATACATGTACAGAGAAATCCTTCCTCTGCATTTAACCCATCCCTGAGGAGCGGTGGGCAGCCGCGGTGCAGTGCCAGGGGCCAACTCCAGATTGTGAGCCGGTACCTTGGCCAGGGGCACTGACTGGAGCAGGTTAACTAGAACACGTTTTTGGTGGCGGGGGAAACTGGAGTGCCGGGAGGAAACCCACGCAGACACAGGGAGAACATGTAAACTCCACACAGAAAGGACCTGTCCGGGTTGGGATTCGAATCCAGTCACTTTTTTTTTTAAATACCACAAATAAAAAATAAAATACAATGCCACCGGCCCTCTTAGGGAGTCTGCCCACCAGGAAAACACTCGGTTTGCCCTACTGCCAGTCCAGCTGCGCATGAAACACAAGGTGCCGTCACTTTACTGCGACTTCGGAAGTGCCTGTAAACTGTGAATGAGACGAATGGTGATAAACCGATCACAAACACTGGCCGCTTTGCCAAGCGGGGCGTTCGGAAACTGATCATTACTGGTCTGTTCAGTTAAACTAAATATTCAGTTAGAATATGGCCGTGGCTTTTAGGCCGGTGCGACTTATATAAATACTTCTCCATGTTTTCTTAAAAAATTATGGGCTGCGGTTTTTAGAGAGGTGTGCTCAATGGTGCGGAAAATATCTAATATTATTATAATAATTGTAGTTGTTTGTAAAGCTGCAACTGATTAAATCCATTAATCTATGACAAATCGATTATTGAATTAATCAAAAACTAATTTGATAATCGATTAATCTAATATAGTGATTTTTAAATTATTCATTCTGCATTGAAAAAAAAAAGTTTAAGAAGTGCAATACATTTCAGGTGTTTGCCGTTTCATAATCGTGAATACTAATCGTGAATTCCTGATTTATATTTTTTCATAATCGCGCAGACCCATTATGTGTATGCTTTGGCAAAGTATGATGCTCACATTTGGATTTGAAATGGGAAAGGGGAACACCCTCTCCTTCTGCTCCGGCCAACGACACATCACATTCACCACGTCCATCAAGACTCCCGGGGCCGGACACTCGCCAAACCTCCTCAGCCGAGCAAACATTTCCTCCCGTCTGGCGAATCCCAAACACGCCCTGATAAAAAGGAGGCGGCGCGGTGACTCGCCGCACGGGAATGCGAGCGGCGCGGCTCCGAGCCGAGAGGAATGTCAGCTGCATGTACAGGTCGGCGGGGCGCACGTATATCACGTCTATCATTCGCTGCACGCCCACCCCCTCCCCACGCCAGCCAATCAGGACACTGCTTACAGTTCCCTCAGCCAATCACAGCCCTGCTCGAAAACGTCGGCCCCGTTATGGCATGCTGGTGCGGAACGCCTGCCAATAGCTACTCTCGAGGACAGATGGCAGCCAATCACAGGTCTTAATGCAAGCCATGGGAACCATGCATGACAATTAGGAGGAATACTAGCATCATCCGGAACAATAACACTAGCGCTGTGCTATTAATAGAACAGTCCTCTGTTAAAGGAGTTCCGTTAATCAAAATGTATTAACAACAAATAATCAAAACCAGTAGTTATTTCTTCAACTAGGCGGAGATTGAGGTTGATTGAAAATCTCGATCTTCTCTTTCCTCCAGTCCTCCGTTAAAGGAGTTCTGTAACCAATCCCAAATTACTCTCCTTAACTGGGCAATCAAGGTTGAAAGGTAGTTAGGTAAATAGCTGCTATATTTCTTAAATATATAAATGGAATCACTTCTGTGAAGTGCCTTGAGGCAGCTTCGGGCTGCGATTTTGGCACTATATAAAAATCTGTTGAGTTGAGTTTTAAATAGCTACAGCAGCTTCTGCAAAAAAATGAAATTAATCGATTGATCTGTTAATTATTCAGAGCGATTATTAACCTGGAATAGGGCTGTAACAATAAGTTGATGACTAATCGATTATAGAATTAAATCGACACTAGGGCTGCAACTAACTATTTCAATATTTGATGAGTTGCCGATTATTGAAACGTTTAGTTGATTAATCGGTTGGATAATTTTTCCTTTTAAAAATACCCCAAATTCTCACAGCAAGAGACTACTGTGAGAAATGATTCCTGTTAACTTGAAATCTAGTCCATTTTGGAACTTTTACCATCTAATGTATAAGGATTAAGTTACATCCTCTGACAACAAAGGTATTACATGTCATTTATATTTTATACTACAATATTTTCATGGTTTTCTTCATATTCATGTATTTTTTATCAATTATGGCCATTTAATGTTTCACATTTTCTGAAATTATGAACGAATATCAAATTTGTGTGGATACATGAAACTGCTGACAACGATTCATTTATTTGCCGATTATCGATTATTAGATTAGTTGTCGATTAATGTTATAATCGATTAGTCACCGATCAATCAACTAATCGTTGCACCCCAATCGACACCGAATGTAATAATTGATAATCGGCAAAGAATTTAATCATTGTTATTTCACCAGTTTTGTGCTGACATTGCCACAATTGGTCCAAATCTGATATTAATACATCATATTTGAAAATTTGAAATATTAAATGGTCATTATTGATAAAAGGTAAAGAAAAACATCAAATATAATTTTTTTAAAAATCTAAATATTACGGAAATTGTAATATGTTTGTCTCAGAGAGTAGGGATGCACTGTTTTTGCTGATGATTTTAACAATTGGCCGATCCCGATCTCCGGTACCGAGTCCAGAGAGTTCTGATCCTGCAAAATTGGTAGTACCGAAACTATTTGGCACAATTGTCAATTTCAATAATAGTCAATGTAAATAAACAGTCAAAGTTCTGGCAAACTGGACCCAAAGAAATCCCCCAGCAGTCCTGGGTACAAAGGGTTAACTATTTCAGCGCCACACGGCTGTATTTAAACACCAAGTTGAAGTGCTAAGTACGCCAACGGCATTCACAGCTCAACACACTTTCACTCACAGCTCAACACGTCGTTTCGTTGCATCAAATTACGAAGAGTGGATATATAAGCAGAGATGCAACTAAGGCTGAACGATAAACCGCAAAAGTAGGTTAATCGCGATGCGCCGCCGTGCGTTTAATAGGCCGCGATTTTAATCGCAGTTGCTTGTCTCCCGTCTTAAAAAAAATCTCCATGCACGCCTTTAAGTGCATCGCCGCACTTGACGTATTTCTGTGTGTGTGTGTGTGTGTGTGTGTGTGCGTCAGGGCTTAAAATTAACGACGACCCGGGATACCCCTGCGACGATGAAAAAAAAATTCACTGGGCTTGCCCAGCAGCCAGCGCACGGCGCGCAGGCACAGCGCCGGCCAACTGCAGCGCGCGATACAACCCCCCGCCCTGCTCATGTGAAAACAGAAACGTATGTTTTATATCCTTTAATTTGACTTTAACTTAAAAAAAAACTATTTTCTGTTATGTACATTTAAAATATGAGTTAAATCGACTTGATTTTATTAAATCTATTTGAAATTA
>OMKY01219472.1:0-18168 GCA_900302395.1 Bregmaceros cantori | reverse complement strand
GTCCCTGTAGACTTTTTAATCTGTCACCCTGTATGCTGTGGCTCCACCCACATACGCACACACACAGACACACAAACGCAGACACACACAGACACACAAACACTTAGGCTCAGAGATGAGCCAGAGAGAAGGAAAACAGATAGGGCAGACCAGTGATAGAAAATAACTGGGCGTGTGTGTGTGTGTGTGTGTGTGTGTGTGTGTGCGCACACCCATGTGCCTGCCTGAACCCGCATATATCAATGGAGATGTCTTCGAAAAGCATTTAAATTATAGAGTGTGTGTGTGTGTGTGTGTGTGAGTGTTTGTGTGGCTGTGTGTGTGTTTATGTATGTTTGTGTTGATGCATGGCTGTCTTAAACCCGGCTAAATTAAACCGCAATTTATTTTCTGTTTTGTGCATTTGTGTGTGTGTGTGTGTGTGTGTGTGTGTGTGTGTGTGTGTGTGTGTGTGTGTGTTTGGAACGTATGCACACACATATAGGTGGCACATGACTGATATGCCTATATGTATATTTGTATGTGTATAGCTGAAGTTTGCTCATGTGTGTATGCGGTGTGTGTGTCTGTGTGTGTGGCGTGTGTACAAGTGTCAGTGTGTAAGAGGCCTACATGATATTGTGTCACCGTATTGTGCGCCCGTTTCAGACGCAGGGCCGGGGCAATCAGGGCAATCGATCCACACAGCTCAATTTCCTTCATGTCCAAAACTATTAGATTCTCTCTCTCCGTATATGTTTCTCTCTCTCTCTCTCTCTCTCTCTCTTTCTCTCTCCCTGTCGTGCATTCTGGTGGTGTAATTATTGCTGATGCCTAGAGCAGAGGTGATGCTGCTGCACTGTGTGGAATTTGTATGTTCTTCTCTCTGTCAAAGTGGGTTTCTTCTAGCTGCTACCGTTTCCCCCCCAAACCACAAAAAGGTGCTATATTCTACATCTAAATCCAGGAACGAGGTGAAGGTGCTCTTTCCCTCTTTAGCCCGATTCGCATTGGACATTTATTACCCATGGACCGCAGATCATTCACAATCACCCCCGGACTTGTGATTTTCCGTGGCACATTCAGACGGGATAAACAAAATATGTAATTTTCTATGTTTGTGGTGCACTGCACGTTTGCTACTAGATGAGGGGGGCACCAAACTGAGCAATATTTAAAAAAAAATACATGAAATGGAAAAAAAAATTAAACTTATGAAAAGGAATAGAATATGATTGATTAAAAATAAAGACCAGTAAAAGCCAAACACTATAAACAATAACAAAAATAATGACTCAACCTGAAATTATGGTAGAAACTAGAAACTGCTGTGAGAAAAGTTCTTATGAGAAGCTCAGTTGGTTAGGCAGAGTGCTGGAAAGCACACATATGCCTCAATGGCGCGTTGAGTCGGTGGTTCGAATCTCGCCACCGACGTATTTCCCGCATGTCTGCCCCCCATGTTTCCGCTAACCCTAATAAATAAAGCTTGGAAAAAACAGCCTGAATGGGCTGGAAAACACATTTTAAAAAATAATTTGCAGTATCATCATACCCCTGCTTGTAGCAGAATGTGTACCAACATGGGTCATCCTTCTCCAGAGGCTCCAATCCAGTTTCGTTCTGTTTGGGGTCGGTAGGTCGCGTCCCATGCATTCATTGTTTATGTTGTCTCCCTCTGGCTCTTTCTCCTTATGGTGATATTAGCACTGAAGACAGGAATAGCTTCTGTGCCTCACAGCATTCACACTGTTTTTGGAGGCTTGCACTGATGTTAGTAGGTGTGGTGTTAGTCAGTGTTAGTGTTTTTGGAAGCATAGTGTGTGGGCTCTCCTTCGCGTCTATTTTTAGCCGTGTGTTCCAAGGATCGATGGTGTTGGGGAAGACTTTTAGCTGAGAGCCAATTAGTATGGGGCTGTGAAAGCCGAGCCCACACTCAGACAGGAAATATGCAGCTCTTATCCTGGATAAAAAAGATGCTGGTGGTATTTAAGCTAACTAGATGCAAATTAACCATCGCCACGGAGAGGTTTAAGATAACTAGGTCAAGATAGCTCTACTCTGCCCGGAGTTAAGCTGAATAGATTATATCACATTGTTTTGCTTTACTATGGATTCAATGAAGAAAAACAAAATAAACAAAAATGATGAGAAGGTTGGGGGAAGAAGCCAAGATAATGATGATAATGAGTGGTTAGTGTGCATTGGATATTACACCATACTTGTGTAACTGTGCCTTGCTATGGAGTTACGTCGCCATCTGCACCTGTTTTTATACATTTCAGATATGTTTTTGGTCTTTAAACACTAGTGGAGAGAGGAGAGAGGCAGTGACTGTGTCTGAAATCACTCCCTATCCCCTACTTCCTACTCCCTATATAGATGCTCTCAAAAGCAACGGGTGAGGTTTTGGACACTAGATTCAGCAGCAGCGAAAATATTATAACATTATGAAATTAAACAATCATCACAGAAATTCAAAAGTACTTAGATGTATAACTATTTGCCATGGTCGGTCGCTATTGACTCTGATGCTGTGCCATTTCACAAAACAGGATATGGTCACATATGGGTTATGCAAAATGTTTCTTTGTGGTTGGTAAGGCTGGGCTAAAGACGTTTTTTGGTAGAAATGAAAAATACATTCTTAATATAGTCATTTTTAAAGCAATTTCATATTGAGAAATGTGTAAGAAAAGTATTCTGGTGACACTGCAATTTCTGCATGCGTCAGAAAATGTCAGACTAGTGAACACATCAAGTTGAGTACTTATCTGACTCCATCAGAGTCCTACACCTTTTTTATAGGCAACTTTAACTTTTTTTTAAAAACCATGGATCTACTCGATAAAAAATAGCCATTATACAGTTTTTGGCTCCTTTTTACCTTCAACCATCTCAGCTATCATGCTAGACTATTGAAATGAATGACTGTGTCCGAAATCGGTCCCTATCCCTTACTCCCTACCCCCCATATAGTGCACTCCCTACACCCCAAATAGTGCACTCACTTACACTCAACAGCAACGGCCGAGATTTCGGACACTAGAGTTGGCGCCGTCAAAATTATTATAAAATATAATTATAAAAAATATAATTATAAAATTCAACAATCATGACAAAAAAATAAATAAAAAAATAAAAGTACATTTATAACGATTTGCCACCGTCGGTCGCTATTTACCCCTGCCGTGCCATTTTTTGCAAGTTTTTTATTTTTAAAACGTCTCGCAATGTATTATGGGTTATATTGCTTTGTCTAGGGTACATGATGCTCACTACTTTTCACTGTATTGTGGGATACTTTCATTGCACTATATAGGGTACATGGAGAATTTGGACTCCCCTACAAAATGGGGTGTCCTATACTCCATATAGTGCACTATTTAATGGGGTATAGGGAGCGATTTCGGACATAGCCAATGTGTAATGTGCTGTCTGCACCTGACACTGAATGGAAAATATTTAAAAAATGCACATCTTTATGAATTGTTTAAAAACCATGCTAACCAAGCTAAGTATAAATAATATTTATGTATATCTTTATTTATCTTTATCTGTTTAATAACTCCTTTTAATAAACTAAACATCATTCTAAAATTATAACAGAAAGAGAGCAATGCAGGCATGACAAATACAGTACATTCAAAATATGTTGGCCACAAAGTGTGCACATTTAGTGGAGATCGACTTAGTAACTTTTGAGAGGTTTTTTTTGGAATCTCGCTTCAGGAGTTCAAAGTTGTCTTATCAGACCATGCTACCATGCTGCTTTATCGGACCTCAATCAAATCAACATATAGACAACTTCTTCTGAAAACAAAAAAACGAATGCAAAAAAAACATTTTTTTTTTTTTTTTTTTTTACAAATAATTTTGCAAAACCGCTGGTAAACATGGGTCCAAACATCATAACAACAACATAGCAGAGTTTTCTGAAAATCCCCACCAGGAAAGAAGCCTCAAAGTCGGTTATGGTCGCCGTGACATCCCCTGAAAGGTTGAAAATTAGACAGATATTTTTAACGAATATTTTAAATTGTGGCGAGCAGAAGCGTCCCTGCGAGGAGCTTGGTCCCAAAGGGTTAAAATGAACTGTCTGCAGTTGAAAAGTGCAAAGCTAAAACGATTGTTGTAGATAGGGCTGGAACGATATTGACATCTCAATTTACGATAAGTCACGCCTATATCTATATCCGTCTATACTAAATTCCGCCCGCGTCTTGCGTCGCCCATACCAGCTCCGCCCACGTCCGTGCTGATTGATCGCACCGATGCGTGCCGGCGGCATGCCTGATTTTCCCAGACCCATTGCAACGTCTAGCAATGTGCGATGGGTAGACGATGCGTTGGCTCTGTTTCGCCACCTAACACACACCCATTCAGCCTACATAAGTGGTCTGCCGATTGAACAGGTTAACTCATACAAATATTTGACTGGTCAGTTGTGGCGATGACACAGTAACAATCTTCATCAAAATGAATCATTGGTTTGAGTTCATGAGTCATATGATATGTTTCTATAAAAGTCCCGACTTCAGAGGGTTTTTTTACTGTTTCAGGATAATCATTAGAATAAGAGAGGACAATGCACGTCCATCGCAATCGTCCTTCCACTAGTTTAGTTTACTGTTGCCGTAGCAGCAGCACCGCCATAAATAACCGATGATATGCCGTCACTTTTGACCAGCTGCAATTCTCTACAGGTGTATTACATTAAAGCGTTATAAGATACACAGATATGTAACACATTCCCCCAGAACCCCTAGACAAATTCAACTCTGAACACATCTGGATTCTATTGAGTTGAAGGCTTTATGCCCACTATTGCTCACAGCTCGCCTTAAGTGTGCTCTAATTGGCCAATATCTTTTGGATCAGAGCGGTAATTGGCGGATACAGGGGGATTCGCCCATGTGCCCTGTCGGCGGGGTTGTTTAGTCCACCATGCAGTCGTATCGTCCACAGGGAGAACCAACTTCAATGTTCAATGTCTCCATATTTGTGTATTTATTTTGTACACAAATATATTATATTTGTTCTCCCTGTGGACTATACGCACGGACGAATCCACCTGCTCCCTCCTCCGTTCATGCTGTCATTTGCAGAGCCACAAGCTGGGAGCGGCTGGTGGGGTCTGGCACACCAGGCTAAATATCTCTTAAGCCTGACTCCAGAAATGATTTTGATTGAGGGTGTAAGCAGATCCTGAACGACCCCATCAAGGATTAAAAGGCGACAAAACAATCTGTGTACCATCTAAGGCTGCAACTAACAATTATTTTGATCATTTGATCATCGATTAATTGGCCATTTTTACTAACGATTTATTGATTAATCGGTTCATGTTTCGTTTAAAATCGGAACAATTTCGCTATTCCACTATCTTCACTTATTGGTAACATTTCCAAGAGCCTAGTGTTCCGTGCTAAATTGTTATTTCGGGTTTTCGCCCAAGTTAAACAGTGTTCAGTATCCAAGAGAATGGGCGGGCCGCGACACTGGGAATGGTGTGGACTGGCATTGGGAACAACATATAGGCAACGTGTTTGAACTTTGAATGAAGAATGGACCAAACAAGGAAACGATTAATCGCTGCCGTTAAATCGATTACCAAATTAGTTATTTAAATAATCGATTATCATCGATCCATCTATTCATCAATTCCAGCTCTAGTACTTTTCAGTATGCCATGTGTTTAACAATACATATATTTTATGTTAATATTGTAATATATTGTAATATATAGTTCTGTTTAGCTTGCAAAAAATACAAATGCTGAGCATTCCAATTGTCCTAGCATGGTCTCTATAGTGCCAACTATGTGAAAACCATATTTACTTTTCATGATAAAAATGTTCCTCAAAATCATTTTTTTGGACATATTTTTACACACAGGAAAATCCAAATACAAACCATGAAGCCTTCAAAATACTTAAAAATGTAACACCTTACAAGAACAAGAGTGTGATCTGCGCTGACAAGCGAGGGTTTATAAGTTCACTACCTCTTCCACACGTCACGCGTACAGATCCGCACGTCAGCAGCCAAGGTGGAGGGTGTCTCTAAGCAGACTGGCTGACATGGCGTGTCTGCTCCTGCCACCAGCTTTTCTAATTAATGCGTCTCTGTGCCCAGACAGTACAACAATACCATGGTATTGACATCTGCCACCTTGCAAACAAACGTCTCAACTATTTAGTTTGTGTGCGCACGTCAGAAAGAACTTCAATAATCCAAAAGTATTTGCTAGTTTTCAAAATAAAATGTAAACAAATATACTGTTTTAACATTCATCTAAAAAATGAGGGTAACTAGGGGATGACCCTCGTAGCGCAGCGGGATAGACTGTTGCTTCAAGTCAGCACCATACATAGTCCCAGCTTCCCCTCACGGTCATATACTGCAGGTCCACTCGTCCCCACTCTCTCATCCCCCCTTCACACTAAAGCTGTCAATAAAAGTAGAAAATGGCACTTGGGCAGAAAAACAATTACCGTGTCCGAAATTGCTCCCTATCCCCGACATAGTGCACTATATGGGGTGCACGCCATTTTGTAGGGGTGTCCGAATTCTCCATGTACCCTATATAGTGCAGTGAAAGTATCCCACAATGCACCGCAGAAAGTAGTGAGCATCGATGTACCCTAGACGGAGCAATATAACCCATAATGCATTGCAAGACATATTAAAAAACCTCCAAAAAATGGCGCGGAGGGAGTAAATATTTATAAATGTAAGTACTAAATAGTTATAAATGTAAGTACTTCTGACTTTTTGTGATGATTGCTGAATTTTAATTTAAGTATATTTTTTTAATTGTATTTTATAATTTTGTCCGAAATCTCGGCCGTTGCTGTTGAGTCCATTATAAGTCAGTGCACTATATGGGGAGTAGGGAGTAGGGGATAGGGAAAGATTTCAGATCCAGCCAATATTTTTTTTAAGTGGTGTTTACCAATGACTGGATACAAATTGGACTATCAAAAAAATCAACTGAAGTCACCCAAACAGCAACACATATGGAATTATGTGCTTAACAGATTGTGAAATAAATGGGAGAGATTGAGATTAAAGTGAGATGTCTCAAAGTGGACATGTTTGCTCTTCTATTTTCCCTTGGTGTGGCTTTATCAACACCTGATGACTACTGGGGTTCACAGGGTGATTAGTGGAACTCCCTGCCTTAATCATCATCATCATCATCACTTTTGTAGTCTAGGTGACCATTGGGGCCCCCACTGAAGACTTTGCAAACAGCTCTCTCCATCTATCTCAAGGTCAACACAAAAATAAAGAAAACCACATACTGTAAATTATGAAGTGGCATTGGCATAGAATCAACACTTCTCTCTAGTTTTGCCGTTAGGGTCCATGTCTCACAGGCGTACAGAAAGATTAACGTCACGAGTGGCGTTAAGTGTGTGCATAAACACAGCATTCCTGTAAATTTTGTTGAATGAAGTGTTATAACTTGACTTTATATGTCTGTTGTTGTGTGTGGAACAGGGTCTGTTCCCCAGTCCAGAGGAAGGGTGGCAGATCTACAGCTCGGCGCAGGACGCTGATGGGAAGTGTGTGTGCACGGTGGTAGCGCCTGCACAGAATATGTGTAACAGAGACCCTCGCAGCAGACAACTACGACATCTGATGGAGAAGGTATACACACACATGTACAAGTGACATGATTGCATACAAAAGTATAGCCTGGTTAGCCAGACTAGAATGATCATTTTGTCTGAATTAAGCAGGCTCCAAAAGAAAGTATATACAAAAATGAAGTTATCACAGGCTTGCAAGGCTGACTAAAGTTGGCCTATGCTGTGCAGTCCAGACTGCGAAGCGCTCTGCGTTTCAGGGATTCTATCATTGCTGTGACCTGGTGCAGGTTAATGTTCTCCAATGTATCTGAATGAACACAGACGGAAGTACAAGCTGACAGACACACATTAATCCAGGCTTGCAATCACATTCTATATGACACCAGCTTGGAGTTATGTATGTAGAGCAATTACTTTGTGCCCTTTGTCTTGTGTCAGTTTATGAAAGATAAATATTTTTACATCCTTTTCACAGTAGTGTTTGTTTCATTTTCAATCACTTAAAGTCACTATGTTTTTGTAGCAGTGCATGTTACAATTCCAATAACTTGTACCTTACAATTGCAGCACACACTGGTTGTGTCTGAAATAGTTCCCTATCCCCTATTTCCTCCATAAAGCACTCAAAATTAAAATTATTATAATATATATAATTATAAAACTTTATAATTATAAAATTCAAAAATTATCACAAAAAGTGAAAAGTACTTACACTATTTGATGTCGTCAGTTGCTATTTACTCCCGTCGTGCCATGTTTTTGTAGTTTAGGTCATTTTTAAAATGTCTCGCAATGCTTTATGAATGATATTGCTTCATCTAGGGTACATTGATGCTCATTACTTTTCGTGGTGCATTGTGAAGTGCATATAGGGGAGAAGCTGAACACCCCTGCAAAATGTGTGCACCGCATATAGTGCACTATATAGGAGTGGTTTTCAAAACGGCCTCTTTGTTTTGTACTTCCTCGTTTCAATGAGCCACCGAAAAGCCACACCCCCTCTGTCGATCAATTTACAGGAAGAGTGCATTGTTTGGTTAGAAGGGGGTAAGGGTGGGGATGAGGCCCAATCAAGTGCATCTGGTCCGGCCCCTCGCCCATTGGGTTTCTGACAATGTGGCCTCTGAGCAAAGTAGTTGAATAGCTCTGCATTATGGATTTGTCAACTAATCGTTGCACCCTTACACCAGTTGTCAATAAATAGTACCAGCAATGCAGTGCATTTGCACCTAAGCTATACCTTGCTTGCTGCGCCACTGAAAAAGTTGTGTGTGTGTGTGTGTGTGTGTGTGTATACACGGCTGTGTGCATGGTATAAAACATAGGAGTTTGGCATTCCAATAGTTAATCTGAGTTATGTAGTTTGGCAACTTTTGTCTCGGGAGTTATTTAAGAGGATGTCACTGTGGAATATTTACACATCCTGGCGCCACCCCACACACACGGGGCCTAATTACAGCATCCTGTGTTTATGATAAATGATGTTTTTATGTTGTGCATTGGGTGCCAACTGCTGTATAATAAACACTGTGTTTGTGGGAGAATGGAATTAACAGTTTGCTTAAAACGTAATGTTCAATACATAGCTCAAACTGCTTCTGTTCCTCAATTAGTATGATTCATTAAAGATGCACTTTGCAACTTTTTGTACTACTCCCAAAAATGCATATATGCAGGCACCAACACTCGGGAATAATAATACTACTAAAAATACATTTCATTTCAGGGCGCTTTTCAGGATACTCAAGGCCGCGGACTTAAAGCTTTGATTTAAAGGAAATAATAATGGAAATAAAGAAAAATAAAGAGTAATAATGTTATGTTAAAAATGTGGGTTTTTAGATTGTTCTTGAAGATAGAGAGCGAGTATGAGTTCCTTATGCTGGGAGGGAGAGAGTTCCAGAGGCGAGGGGGAGAGCGGCTAAATGCTCTAGCCTCCATAGTGGAGAGGCGAGCAGAGGGGTCAGTGAGGCTGATGGATGAGGCTGATCTGAGTGTCCGGGAGGGGATGTTGATCTGGAGGAGGTATCTCGTGCATGCATGGAAAGATAGATCTGTCTTTACGTCATTGCACAAAAACAACACATTTTCGTTTAGAGCATCACCTCTGGCGTACATCAACCATTCAATACAAATACACACCATAATAAAAGCCAGTGCATAATAATGATTAAAATAATAATCATAATGATGGGAATGTGCAGAGCAATTGTAATTGGTGAAACCAGTTCATACGTATTTGCAGTGTTGCAGTTAGTTAGATTACACACTTTCTTTGAAATAGCTAAGTTAGATTAGTTTAGTTACTTAACATTACGAGCCAGCGTTCGGTCACATATTTTCAATTGACAGTGGTATTTTCAATTGTTTTCAATTGAAATACCACTGCTGATTTACTCTTAGAAATGACAGCATTACATGCTGCAAGGAAGCAAACAACAATGAGTCAGCAGATATGATGTGTTATATAGGCATCTTGGTTTCTTTTTATCTGCGATATTTAGCAAACTTTTCTTTGATTAAACTTTTTTAATCAGTATGAAAGTTAAGAAAGAGTAACAGAGGACTTTTAGGCTAAGTAACTTTAATCAAACAATGTTTTTCTAAGAAATAGCGTGTTAGATTACTCGTTACTTGAAATAGCACTAAGATTTCAGTACTGACAACACTGCTTATATGCGCAAAGTATTACAAAATTGCAGACATTTTTGGTAATCTATAGATGAGTTTGCATGCAAAAAAAATGCGTACATCTTGTACCCCCTTAATGAAATGCACTTCCGGTGTCTGTCTAGCAGCCTGTGCAGGGCATCGGCGTGGAGCCAATTTGATGCTCAAATTGAATTGGGATGAAATGATTAAATCGTGAGTGTGCACATACCCACACAAGAATATTTGGGTGTGGAAGTTAAGAATATTATCGACTTTACATGATGAGTTGTTGTGTTCAGGTATCATTTGTAGAGAACATTTGATGGACCTTCAAACATCATTGCACATCTTTTAGTGTTAAAACGGTTGGCGCTGAAAGAGTTAATGCCATAAGCACCATTTTATTTTATTGACAAGGTTAGTTTGAAAGTAGTACGAAAGAGATCAGGGGAAGACATTGCAGAAAAGGTGAGCGAGGGGAGGAGAATGTATGGCGCTGCCCAATTGCCGCAGGTGTCTTACTGACTGCAGCACAGAGCAAGCACTGTGTAACAAATCATTTGACAGTGATGCAACTATATAGGCAGATAATGCATCAGGCATGCCACATATGGACTGGAGTCGCACTTTGTGCTCCATCAGTATTGTTCCAATGGCTTGTTATATTTTTAATTATTACCTGAGCCGAGCCGGTTATGTTTTTGGTCGCGTTGGTTTGTCCCCTGGATAACTGAAAAAGTTGAGCACGGATCTGGATGCAATTTTGCAGAGTTGTTGGAAATGATGAAAGAAAGAAGTGATTACATTTTTGTTGCAGTTCTGTAGCCTACAAGTAGCATAACATAATAATTGTATTCTTCAAGCGATACAAGGAACACAGCGGCCCACACTCCTTGGCGTGTGACGTCAGGGATTATGCGCATGCGCAGTGAACAACCCAAAGCTAACCTGCTAACAAAAGCTACTGACTGCACTCCGGCTCCCTTCTCTGCCCAGCACGGAGCACTGCCGGTTGCCGGTCGCGCACATCGCAACAGCGACTTGGCGCCACTCTGTGCTGGGCTACTTGCCGTGGACCGCCACCAGTCTGTAGAGAATACCATTCGCTGTGTGCTGCTGTTTACGAGCTTGTGTGCGTGCTTCGTGTGTGTGTGTGTGTGTGTGTGTGTGTGTGCGTGTGTGTTCATCCTGCAATTACCAGTATCTTTAACGCTGTCTGCTGTCGTTGTTGAATGAACAAATGAATTTAAAAAAAAATACTCTACAAACACTTGCATTGATAATGGGTTGCCACACATACTGCTAGCACTAACAGTACTACATTTCTGTACCACTAAGGCACAGGTTTGCTAACTCTGAGTGCTTCTAGTTTATATATATATTGGGCCATATGAAAATCTACTAACCACGGTGACAAAACGCAAACTGAAATGGTAAGAACATGTCCGAAGATCCCAAGGACTCTCAAAAACAGTCTTTCAAGGCACAGTGTCAGTTGGAAGGAGGAGAGGAAGACGGACAAAGTGATGTGAAGAGTGACACCCTGTGAGTGGCTGAGGACAGAGAGAGATGGAGAGAGCTGGTTGCAAAGTCTTCAGTGGCGCCCCAATGCTGAGCCAGACTACGGGAGTGATGATGACGTCGACTTGAGTCCCCCATATAGTCTCCCAGTCTCCCATATAGAAGAACTGTATTGAATCGAAATAGACTGAATGGAATCCATTGTTACTTTACTTAATTAAAAACCAGCAACATTTACCTTACTGGCTGAAACTAAGGGATTTAATGAGACTGCTTCTGAAAATACAGTGTCTATATGTCTCTCTGAGAGAGATAGGGATAGAGAGAGAGAGAGAGAGAGAGAGAGAGAGTGTCTAAGTGTGTTTCCACCCACTTACAGTAATGGAGAGCAGACAGACGGCGAGCGACTTGAAGGGGCCAGGAGAGATGGGAGCGGAGGTAGGGGAGGAGGCGGAGTATGCTTTGGAGTAGGGCTGACATTGACGTACGCATACGTACATGGACACACAAACACACACACACACACACATTGACCTATACACAGTAGGGCGGTCAAATTTCCCAAAATCAGATTAAAATTCACTGTGTTGTGTACATGCTGTTTTTTTTTCATGTTTTACTCTGCTGACCTGTTTGTATTCCAACTCATACTAGGTTTTTTTTTAGTTATTTTTTCTGGCGTCAGCACCGTTTTTCCATCTTTTATTGGATAGGATTAGTCGTAAACTGGGTTGAAGAAATCAGGGGTAGACATTGCAGACAAGTCGACGAGCGTAGTCGAACTCGCGACACTGCGGACGCTGCGGTAGACGCAGCGCCACTAACATGAATGGGGTCGCGTTAGGTGTGGTGTCCATAAGCACTCGGCCAACGCGGACCCAATACTAGGTAATTTTAACAAGGGTTTTGTTCTGCCTGTCTGTCTGTTTGTTCATTGTGGTGACCCCAGTGTGGTGTTGTCCAATGATGTTGCCCTTTCTCTCATGTTATGTATTTTATTGTGCCCGATTTTTTTTGGTGTTGGCTCTGTAGCACTTTTGTGCCTGTGGCTTAGTCAGGCTTAGATTCCCGTCTCTTGCATAAATATGCTGCAGGTCTGCCCAACAATAAAAATGAAAAATGGTGCTTTCAGCCAAAAAAATAATAATTTATATATAAAAATAAATACTTGAGTCTTGCTTGATATTCCCACTCTGCCCACCAAACGGCATTCCACAAATTACAGAAGCACCGATTAAATATTATTTTTTGTAACCAAAAATCGCTGGGTCGCGTTGCAGAAATAGACATTTCTAAATAACATTTTCTAAAAGTTTAAATATTTATTCAATGGTTCATTTTCGCGGCTCTGGCACACACACACCTACAACATGCAGAGTGCATGTAGATAAGTGCAGGCACACTTATCGACATACATACAAATTGGATCAGCACTCCCCAGCATTGCTCTTTACCTGCACTCGTGCCGTATCAAGTCAACAATGGAATTGAGATATTGCACGTGCATGAGTGTGTGTGGGGTATTTGACTGAGAAACAGAGAGAACACTTAAAAATGTGTTGCGCATGTGTGGTGGGGATATTTGACTAAGAATGCATACAGTTTGTGTGTGTGTGTGTGTGTGTGTGCATGGTTGTCAGTCGAGGGTATGCCGAATGAGTGTGTGCTTGGCGATTGCATCAAATCCCATGCGACTGCCTACGTGAAGGAAATATTGAAGAAAGAGCGAGCACGCTGAGAGATAGGCGGATGATGACAAAAAAGAGTTTCTCTCTCTCTCTCTAGAGCTCACTCTCTCTCTCTCTGTCTGCTCTCTCTCCAAATATTGAATGTGAGGTCAGAGCAAATCCCATCACATCCCTGGCACAGGAGAGAAGGATTTACCCTGGATGAGATGTCACGTGCGTGCGTGTGCGTTGTGGAGACATTTCTGTTCAGATGTGTGATTTGTTTTTTTTAAAGGAATGCTATTTTTGGGGGTGTATTTCTGGGATGAACTACTGCTAATTATTCACGCAATCCCCTTTGGTTTCATGTGCAGTTCATGTTAATATTGGAATCTGCTGTATCTGCTCAATGGTACGCAATGTTATTGGCACCAATACATTCTGTTTGTCAGATGCCGGTGGCCATGCGTCAATTCACATGATCTGTCCATGGGTAGGTCTTTTTTTTTTTTTTTACATTTTGTATAGTTATTTTTACGGCACAAGTCACAGCAACAAGGCTATGTATGGGGCTGGCTCGGAGCAGCGGTATTACCCGCTGCACCACAGGGCCAGCCCAAGTTCATGATGGCTTTTAAATCAGATTCGAATCCCAGTTCGTTCCAAGTCCTTTCTGTGTGGAGTTTAACTGTTCTTAAGTCTGTGTGGGTTACGTTCCTCTCCCACAACAAAAAGCATATCCTAGTTCAGTACCCCTGGCGAAAGATGAATTTCACTGTTCATCTGTGTATATGTGACTTAATAAAGTACCTTTACCTTAATATATAACTAATTCTGACTGAAATGACAGAGAATGTGGCAATGTGAAAATGGGTGAGTAGTATATCTGAGAAATTAGTCCATTTTGTTCAACTTTAGATCCATAAAACACAACTATGTGGATGCATGGAAGCCCTGCCTCTCTAAATGCATGAAAAACCCTTTAAAATAAATCAAACGGATCTCTTGAGACTTAGAGACAGCTCTTTTTAGTCAAAACACTGGACTGCATTGAGTAGTTATCTAAGCCAGTCTGCCAGAGTCATGAGTCATAGTGTTTGAGCTTGTGTGTGTGAGTGTGTGTGGGCTTTTTGTGTGCTTGTCCGTGTGTGTGTGTGTGTGTGTGTGTGTGAGCTCCGACCCACAGGAGCAAAAAGTGTGTCCATGGTTCAACTTGTAACTTAATTAACTCTTCAGTGCCAAGACTTCTCTTCTACAGAAGTCTCACCATGTTTAGCCATCAAGCCTATCGTTGCTTCCAACCATAGACTGTACGTCGCATCGGCTTTGATCGGCGTGCCGACTTCCGTGTCATTTTGGTTATCGACTCTGCCCTCTCTGCAGAGTCGATAACCAAAAGCACGGAGCCTATGGGATTTCCAATATAAATATACCAATTTTAGCAGCCTATTTTAACCTATTTAAAGATCTTTTCTAATTGATGTTTTAATGTATATTGCCGGGATAATCATCGGTTAATTGCGTGAGGGGGGTCATCATTTCACAAACGCGTGAGATTTGGCGTTAATATATATTTTTTAAATACCAATAGTTGGCAGGGCGTGGGGGGAAGTGGGGGGGTGTGGCTCGCTGCACAGTGCTGGGGCCGTGGAGTGCTATGTTGTCCATAGATGGTTAGCACAGACAGAGGCACGCTGGGAATGCAATCGGTGAGGACATATTTCAACAGGCTATATTTTACCCCACATCGAGGTGCTTGTGTAGACAACTATGCCTAATGATGTCAAATATTGACGGCGGTATGCTCCTGGCTAGCATTAGCAGCCGCTGGCTAGCGGCTAGTTAGCCGCGGTTAGCTGGGACCGCGCCCAGCCGTCGGCTCGCGGGCACAAGGCCTGGAATAGCCGCACGTCTCGGGTAGGCTGTTAGCAGGCTAACTGGATGTTGGTATGGCCTAGGGCGGCGGTGTCAGCCGTCAGGCCGGCTCCGGTGTTATGCTGGCTGCTAGCCGCTAGCTGCTAGCCTCATCGTTTGGGAGTATTTTAGCGATACATGACATCATTAGGCATAGTTCTCTATACATGCACTTCTAATATGGAGTAAAAATATGGGCTTTCAAAATATGTACACATGTACACTAATCACAGAACCTGCATTATTATTTTATTAAATGATTACTTTAGTGCTTAGTGCTCACACCCTTAGCTCCATATTTGGAAATGTGGTCCCCGAACCTCCCTGGCCCGGCCCGACATATGGGTACTTTCTCAACAATGGCAGAGCCCATTTCCCCAATCCGGCGACTTCAGAAGTCCCGCCGTCTACTGCGTCTATTTAATATACAGTCTATGCCTCCAACGCACAAACAGAAAAAAAAATGGAGGTCAATTTACATGAGATGAAGTGAATGGGTTTTGCCATGTCAGTTGAGAAGTCAAATTTGATGCTTCTTGTTGAAGATGAAATGTTCACTTTTTGTGTCGATTTTCGTCAAATGAAACAACTGCACATTTATTGGTGTGAATATCATTGGATTAGTTGATGAAAGGGCAGTGGTGATTGCTCTAAAGCCCAATTCGCGCTGGACTTGTATTGCCTATGGACCCCTGGTAATTTGGAATAATTGCAGTGGAGTTTCATTTGCTGTGCAAATGCGCAATGTCCCTGATTTGCAAGTATCCTAGAGTGAATTGTGGAGGATGGTCCTGAAAATATCAACTGCATTTCAGAGAAATATATGATTAGGAATATACGTTTTCATCGCGCATCATACATGCACAACTTTGACATGTGTAAAGTCTGTGTATCTGTGAAATCACGGCACATGCATCATAATGCAAAAGACAGACTTCTGCTTATCCCGTCAGAACGTGCAACAAAATAACAATCTATGGGGAGTGGGCTGGTCTAACCTGGGCGCTGGGAGTCTAGATAACGATTGGATCTCTCTGATACACTGAGTACTGCTTTGATTGATAGCAAAATGAGCAAATCAGCGACCTCTAACGGCAGAGGGTCGCACTGTAGTGTTTCTGTTTTTTTCAGTCCGGTTTTGAAATGGGATTTGCTAACGGTTGTGGCAGTGCATCAGCTGCCCTGACCTTACCGCGACCTCCGTGCCCCGCATCTGAGCCACGGCCCGAGGCTGCTGTTTGCATTGCCCCGGCCCTGGTGAACTGGCTCTGCACTAACCGCCAACCACGGCATAGCCACACATTGCAGCTTTGTCTGGATACATTGTAATATATTAGTTGCTTATTGAAAAAAACCATGGCTGACTGCACTGTACAAAATATTGTTTGGAAGAATTACATAACTTTATTTTCTGTTCATTTGCTAAGTATGAGCATAGTGACAAAGGTCAGCTTCTGTAATGTGATGCAATAATGTACATCTGTACGTCTGTACATTTGTTGAAAGATCAAATCTAATTTTAATTTTATGAGTCATTGTATAATATGCACGATTAATTACCTGTGCCGCGTTGGTTTGTCCCCTGGATAACTGAAAAAGTTGAGCACGGATCTGGATGTGCGATGCGTGGACGATGCAATGGTTCTGGCTCGCCAGGCTACTACTGCCGATAATGGCTTGCCACACATACTGCTAGCACTAAAAGTACTATTATTTTTGTACCACTATGGCGCAGGTTTGCAATCTCTGAGTGCTTCTAGTTTCATAATCGGTGTGTGTGTGTGAGCTCCGGCCCACAGGAGCAAAAAGTGTGTCCATGGTTCAACTTGTAACTTAATTAACTCTTCAGTGCCAAGACTTCTCTTCTACAGAAGTCTCACCATGTTTAGCCATCAAGCCTATCGTTGCTTCCAACCATAGACTGTACGTCGCATCGGCTTTGATCGGCGTGCCGACTTCCTTGTCATTTTGGTTATCGACTCTGCCCTCTCTGCAGAGTCGATAACCAAAAGCACGGAGCCTATGGGATTTCCAATATAAATATACCCATTTTAGCAGCCTATTTTAACCTATTTAAAGATCTTTTCTAATTGATGCTTCAATGTTTGTCGATTGTTGATGACTCATCGTTGCACCCCTAGTAGTAACCAACAATTATACACAGCGCCCCCAGATGACGTGATGGAAGTGAAAATACATTCATAAATAACATGTGGTATGTGTGCACCTGTGTGTGTAGGTCCAGAACATCAGTCAGTCCATGGAGGTCCTGGACCTGCGTACATACCGAGACCTTCAGTACGTGAGAAACACCGAGACTATGATGACTGCTGTGGACGACACCCTGAAGAGTGCCTCGCACAACCCACGCTCTCTCAACTCCAAGAGCTTCCAGGTCATTGTCCCTTAGTCAAGTCAACAATTAAATGCTGTGATGTTTGTGATGATTAATTGATGTTATTGGCAAATCTGTAAAATAATATCTGACTGGAAATTGTCCAAAAACAGTGAAACAACCTGTCTATCGCTCAGTCTCTCTCATATCATATCTCTCTGTCTCATAATTTTGTTTCAGTTTTGTCTTTTCACACACACACACACACACACACACACACAAACACACTGTCAACTAGAGCTGCAACTAATTATTTTGGTCATCGATTAATCGCCCATTTGACGATTAATCGATTCATCTGTTAATTTTTCCTTTGAAATCGGAACAAGTATTTATTTTAAATGTATTTTTTACGGCCCATTTCCACCTTTATTCAAAATTAGCTGGAAAAGGGGTGAAGAAGAGGGAGGAGAAATGTGGCAAATCTCAGTGAGGGGAG
>OMKY01219471.1:0-10189 GCA_900302395.1 Bregmaceros cantori | reverse complement strand
GACTTTTCTAGTATTTAAGCTAATATGATTATACTGTCCCATCTAAAACATGTGTATTCTCTAATCTAATCACGTTTGTGTTCAAAGTGTACATAGACTGCCTCTGTACATAGACTGTCCCTGTACGTAGACTGTCTCTGTACATAGACTGTCCCTGTATATAGACTGTCTCTGTGCATAGACTGTCTCTGTACGCAGACTGTTTCTGTACATTAAGTGTCCCTTTAAACGGACTGTCATCAATATTTATGCAAAGCTGTGAGTGACCTCTAGTGAGCGTATTTTGAACCGGTGTGTGTTTTGTGTGACAAATACAGCCACTTCGGTCCACTACAATGACCTTACACAGGCAGCTATACAGACACTGGAAGTGTGTTTCAGAAGGCGGGACAAAATCTCAGCCTCATGTTTTGGGCGTAAACGGATCTATATGGAGATTGCTCTCTCTAATTTATTACGAGTGGTTCATCTGCGGAAGGCACTGCTAAGGCAGGATCACCCGCGAACCACACGCTCCCACCTGCCGCTGATTCCACTGATTAACGCCGAGCCAGGATTGGACGTCTCACTCTGCTTAAACGTATTAATTCAAGCTTCTAGTGGATTAATCACCGTCACCTGTGTGTTACCAATGTTATGGTTGTTTTATGTAATGTTACAAACATAACTATCCAAGAAGAGTTTCTGATGCGATGACGTAGCACGAGATTCCCCGTCGGTGAGGTTGGAATGTTCGTAGAAGTGAGACGTAGATGATGATACACTCAACTTCGGGAGCTAGGGAGACGAACCAGGTGAGGCGGAGAGACGTGGAGATCCACTCAGCGTTCTGGATCAAGGTGGAACACAGAGGAGGAGAGAGTTGAGTCGCCACCAGCACACGCAGTAGGTTAACACCACAGGACACGTCACGGGACTAACAGAGTCGTCCTTGCAGGTACAGTACAGTACGATAACAGTTCACCTTGGTCAAGTACCGACCAAGGGAATTTTATCCCCCCGCGTCAGACCCAGGGCAACGTCTTCCTTATAAGGGGGCGATGATCCAATCCCGATCCATTATGGGATGACTTGACCAGCGGCACGTGTGCCGTCCGTGAATGCCAACAAACCAAACAACCAAAGCCCTACATCACCAACTCCTCCTCCTCAACAAGGACTCAGAGCCAGCCTGCGTTCACGAATCAGCAAAGTACGTCTTGGACATTACTAGTTCCTACCAAACCCCTCCATTGAAGAGGGTTCTCCACAACTGTCCTCATCGTCTCCATATATCCCTGAACTCCTTAGCTAATATTATGTTACCTTTTAATGCGTCTTCATGGACTTGTAACAATATATAGGTTGCTGCCCGAACCTTTTTCTTGCATTTACTTGGGTCCTACTTATTATAATATTGTCAGCTGTGTATATAAGATACCACACTGTGAACCACAGACACAGATGTGGCCCATAGACGCCTACCTTTACCTACCTGAAATATATATATATATATATATATATACATATATAAATAATGTGTGTGTGTGTGTGTTTGCAACGGACCGACGACTGTGTAAACCAATACCTCTGAGTTTCGGAGGGGGGCTGAGACTCACCAAATCTTCATTAGACCACAGTATGTGTGCGCTTTAGTTAAGAGGTGATAAAGAAAGCAATTAGTCACACTTAAAGTTTGTCTTTCTAAACACCTGTGATTTTTTTGGTGTTGTTGTGGGAATCAGCAGTGGACATTGTTGCAAAATTTTGACAGAAGATGCTCTCTCTCTCAACTCTATTGTTGCGAGTCGCAACAGTAGAGTTCTGTGCGCGAGTGCCATCGAAATGACTGTTTATTTTAGTTATTCGTGAAAATACGGAACAAATAGCGTCCCTTATCAGTTCAATACGGAACGCATAATTTAGCTTCCAAATACAGAATGGTTCTGTATTTCAAGGGACGGATGGCAACCCTAGTTTCAACTGCTATTATAGAGGGTTTACGTATGAAACACAGGAGTGTTTCCCACGTGGGATTTTGTCCTACTGTTCTTAAGGTCACTTATTGTTGCCTATGTAAATTCTGGTACTGGGCCGAGGTCCAAGCACACAAAACATACAAAACGAAAAAAACAAAACAGTTCAAAATCCGACCACTAGGTGTCGGTCTGTGACCAGTTACACATCACACCACTCGATCCGTCCATAATTTTGTATAAATATTGATGAAATCAAAATCCGACTTAAAGTTACTCACCGAGCGGTCACATGTTCTTCTGGACCAATAGGTTGGCCATGTCTTCTAGTAATTCCAAACGGAATGAGAAAGTGGAATGAGTTGCACTGATTATTAAATCATGCATTTGTGGGTCACAGATCCGCACGAGAGCATTTGGGTGAGGAATAGCACACTGCAAGTTACCACCATCCGTTTTAAATAACCCTGTAGGTGCGTGTTCCCACCGAATAGACATGTTGAAAAAATAGCCAAAAGCACGGCAAACTAAATGACACCGGACGTGACGTTTAGAGACCGGAAATACCCGCCAAAGTCGGCTATTTGATAGCCATCAACCGATTGCAGTAATCTCCTTGTGTCTGTACCCAATCTGGGTATTGGATGCTATTGCCAATATCCACATTACTTTTTATGTCGCTTATCCGGGTTGCTATGCACCTTGTATTTGAGTAGAGGACGTCCTTCGAGTGTGAACATTGGTGAGGAGGGGGTGAATGGTGTCTCACCCTCCACCAAGGGACAATTAGGGACGGCGACGCGGGGGAAGAGTTGCAGCCAGCTTCTAAAGCCAGGCGGGGAGCGAGCTCTTGAGCAGCTAACCTTTACACAATATCCACATTACTTTTTATGTCGCTTATCCGGGTTGCTATGCACCTTGTATTTGAGTAGAGGACGTCCTTCGAGTGTGAACATTGGTGAGGAGGTGGTGAATGGTGTCTCACCCTCCACCAAGGGACAATTAGGGACGGCGACGCGGAGGAAGAGTCGCAAGAGAGCCCTTGAGCAGCTAACCTTTAGCAAGGTGAGTCGGAAGCAGGGGGCGCGGCCCTCTGCGTTAGAGCGGTGCGTCAAAGCTATTGCTAAGTAACAGTGCTCACTTCTTGGAATGCGTACATCGGGGGCGATGGATGCTAACTCTCCCTTGTGTGTGTGTGTGTGTGTGTGTTGGCGGAAGGTGGAACTAGCTTATGAGAAATGTTGCTTCAGGTGTGTAGTGAAGTAAGGTAGGTGTGCGGCATCTGTTGCTAGGGCAACTGCACTGGCTAGTGGGGCAGTTTAACAATGGTAACGCCAATGACAGTAGTGCTGGCGAGTAATATGATGATGATCTTGGATTGATTTAGTGTTGGTGAGTGACTAAGTCATAATGACCACTAGATGTAGCTAACAAGGGTGGTGGTGGTGACAGTGTGATGTGCCGCTATGAAATTGCTATTTTCCAAAGAATTATGGTTAGTTTAGGGGTTAGTGTTGGGGTAGGAGTTAAGGAAGGGATTAGGGAGGCACAGCATATCACCACCCTTGCTGGAGTTACTGGCCGGGACTACTTCCGGAGTACCATTGGTGGCAAGTTTGGGTCGCTCTGGAGCCGTGTGGCAGTGGGATGAAAACTGTTCTTGTGGTGTGAGGTTCTGGTTCTGATGGACCTGAACCTGAGCCGGTTGGGAGCAGCATGAATAAATGGTGAGTGTGGGAGGGATCGGAAGCTATCAGACGTGCGTGTTAATTTGTGGTAGGTTTAATTATTTTCATAGTATATTACTAGAATATATAAATATATATTTATATTATTTATGAATATTAAAGATGCATACAGAGGTGTTAGATTTGAGACAGTACTAAATTGCAACACTGTGCGCTAAAAGTTCGTAATCCTAGCAGGGGTGCAGCAGGGAGACACTCTCGTTCCTTTCCTCTTTATCATAGCTCTGGACAATGCATTTGGAACATAGTCTGTATAACCTAGTAGGCTAAGCCATCAACGGGCGGGAGCAGGCTTCACAATTATACCATAAAGTCCAGATTAAAAAACCCGGCTGTAGCCCTAGCACACCTAGGCTACGCAGATGACTTCTGCCTGGTGTGCGACCGCGTGGAGCAGGAACTCCTGAACGGAGTGGAGGTGGAATGAGCCATGGTCGGCCTCAGACTGAATGCACAGATAACTGAGGTAATGACCTACAACTTCCACTACGATCACCCAGCATCAGGCGTCAACACTCCGCGAGAGGTCAAGGATTTGAAATACCTGGGTTTCTGTATGAATATGAATATGCAATATACTTACTTCGGCCCATCGCTCCCAGTGAAGCATAGGCCACCGACGACTTCTCCATTTAACATGGTTTTGGGTTGTCCTTTCCGCCTCACCCCCAGCTGATTCCAATGCTCTTGACTTCTGCCTCAGTGTCCCGTCTCCAGCTGTTTTTGGGCCGTCCTCTCCTTCTCTTCCCCTGGGGATTCCAAGTCAGGGCCTGGCGTGTAGTAGTAGTTTTCCTCAGGGTGTGTCCGATCCATTTGGATTTGTGTCTGGACTGGCTCCCGTCTTCCTCTCTGCCACAGTTCCTCATTTCTGATTTTGTCTGGCCACCTGATTCTAAAGATGCACCTCAGACAGCAGTTGATGAAGGTTTGTATCTTCCACGCCTCTGAACCGTAGAGAAGGATGCGTTTCACGTTGGAATTTAAGATAGACACTTTAGTTGTTGTGGCTTTGGAGGACCAGATGTTTTTTAGGATGCTGAACGCTGCTCTGGCTTAGCCTACTCTCTCAGTGACGTCGCTGTCTGTGCCCCCCCTGGCTACCTTTATGCTGCCGAGGTAGGTGAAGGAGTCAATGTATATGCAATATGTCGAATTAAAAATGTCGAAACTTGAAACGTCGAAACTTGAAAGTTAGACCCTGACACGCAACCCTGCAGAAGTCCCTGGATGGGTGTGACACCAGAATGCTGGGAACTGTCAATCAAATCAAGCGTCAATCAAATCGTGTTATCCAGTCACAGGCAGCCCATCGCAGTAGGTGGGCTCCGCCCACGTCTCGTGTAGCACGTACAAACTCCGTCCACGTCTTGCGTAGCCTGTACAAACTCCCCCCACGTCCGCGCTGATTGGTCAATTGATTTCGTACCGACGGAGACCCTGAATTTCACAGACCCAATGCAAGCGTCTAGTGATGTGTGATGCGTGGACGACCAGGGCCGGAAAACATTTTAAAAAACAATTCAATCAAATCGTGTTATCCAGTCACAGCGCAGCAGGTGGGACAAGCGGCGTGGAGGCGTGACAACCAAACTCCGCCAACGTCTCGCATAGCCCGTACAAACTCCGCCCACGTCCTGCATAGCCCAAACACCCACCCCCCACGTCCGTGCTGATTGGTCGATTGATTTCATACCGACGGCAAGCCCGATTTTCCCAGACCCAATGAAAGTGTCTAGCGATGTGCGATGCGTGGACGACGCGTTGGTTCTGGCTCACCAGGCTACTCAACCTGCATGCTGGTCCTTGGGAGCCAATGCACGGGCACCGATCCCAGGGCTTCCGGCCCCAACATACGTGGACATCCTAAACGAAGATGTGGGAGCAGGAATCTCTCAGAGTATATGGAGAATCGGGATGATTGGAGACTCCAATGGAAGCTCGAGGGACACAAGTGTAAGAATGTGACCCTGAAACTTTGTAAATATTGACTGTAGCTAGTAAATGACACGAACCTTGGTCACTATGCCCTGGTACATACGTGACTAAGAATTTTCACCCCCATCCCCCTCCCCTACACACACACACACACACACACACACACACACAATTTGGTGGTTCATTTTCTGTGATGACTGTTCATCTCTTCCAAGCTTGACATATAGTTGAGATATTTATCACAACTATACAATTTTCTATGAAAACATTGATGTTGGTAAACCATTGCAACGACCTACATTGCGTTTCACATCCGCAGCACAAATAAAACCTAATTAGCCCTTGAACTTCCATCGGACAGAGCATCTGCACTCTGTTGTACACATTAAAAAAACAATGTTAGAAAGCTAGAAATCTTGCTGTCAAAAACAGTCATAGTAAACATGGGAAGAAGTAGCAAGTCATGTTTGTTCCACTGGCTATCCCCTACTCCCTACCCCCCATATAGTGCACTCACTTACAGTGCACTCAACAGCAACGGCCGAGATTTCTTACACTAGAGTTGGCGCCGTCAAAATTATAAAAATTAAAATTCGGACACCCCTACAAAATGGCGTGCACCCCATATAGTGCACTATATAGGGGATAGGCAGAGATTTCGGACACAGCTACCGTCTATGTCCTGTACCAAGAAAAATTCCAAGTCTGTGATGTATCATTGACAATGGCAATAAACTTAATTCTGAGATCCATTAAGAGCTTAGAACTGGCTTAGAACGGGTTCAGCTTTGTAGGGGACATGGGCCGTCAAGTTCGGGAGTGTGTTGTAGGGCTGTTCCAAAAAAAAAAAAAAAAGAAAAAAAAAAAAAAACAATTTGGAATCGAAATCAGATTATTTGTTCAGAGGATTTTGGAAAAAGTAAAATCGTCAAATCGTATTTCCATTTTAACATTGATGATAGTTATTTTGCTGGTTTGTTTAAGTTATGTGGGTGAATACAATTTATAATAATATATTATAATTGATAATTGTATTAATCCTAAGCCAAAAGGTGAGGGGTCTCTACTTGATAACGACAGCATTTGCAAAGTTTGACATATGAAACTTCTAGTTTTGATATATTTTGTCCTTTATTTTTCAAGAAATCGGAAAGAAATCGAAAATTGAGATTTCAAAGACACAAATCGGGATTTCATTTTTCACCAAAATCGTACAGCCCTAGTGTGTAGTGAAATTGATAAATGTATTAATCCAAATTATTGTGCCGCGCAGTAGCTCAGTCAGTTAGGCAGAGCGCTGGAAAGCACACATCTGCCTCAATGGCGCGGTGAGTCGGTGGTTCGAATCTCACCACTGACGTATTTCCCGCATGTCTGCCCACCCCATCTTCACCTGCTTCCGCTAACTCAAATAAATACAGCCTGAATGGGCTGGAGAAAAACATTTAAATAAATAAAATATAATAAAAAATTAATCCAAATTATTACATTAAAAAAAAAAATTCTAATTATTTCTGAAAAGCGCCGGGGGAGATTTCGAGATTTGATACTCCTTTTGTTGAAAACTTGTTAGATGCTTTTGTGGGAGTGAAAGAAGAACGAAGAGAGCCGATGCTAAGGTGGGAGAGGAGTTTATTCTGTAACATCAACTCGTTGCACACGCTGGCCTGGAGTGGAACCCACTCAAAGTGGGCGGTGTCGCGACACAGCCGCGCGTCACATCAGCCGCTAGTCCGCAATCCTCCCGGCCGACTTCTCGACAACCGAGTTGGCACCAGCCGCCGCCCCGCTTCGACAATATTAACGCATACGCCACACGCAGAGAACGTAGCTCCAGTAACAAAAAACATTCAATACCATTCACATGTCAATAGGTCTTTGTTTATTGGGCATTAGGGATGTCAATGCTTAAAAAAATCTATTAACTGATATTTAAAATTGAAAATTTGCCGTACAAATTTGACACGTAAGCGCAGGTTGCACCAACAAAGAAGAAACGCTTTCTTCCAGTCCATAGTTGGTTCGAAACATCCCAATAGCTCTATAAGAGTTACAGAATGAATGGAACAACATTTGACCATTTTACATTTTTCAAAGTTTAGAACACCATTCTTGTAATGTCGCTTAAAATTCCTACCTCGCATGGTACCACACGACATCACCTTGCAGAAAGTAAAAGTTAATGATTAACCGCTCAATATAATGAAATGATAATTAAATAATGTATTTACCACATTTTGACATCTGTATTTGATAGGCAGGAAAAGTATGAGAAAGTTTTACCGCTTACCGTTTACTTGTGTTCACAGCAATGATAGAATTGCGATGATAGAATGAGAATTTAGACAAGTCAGCCGCACCCCTCCTACGCACAGGAGAACAAAGGCATGCCGACAAGTGATTATGGCCCTACACCCTACCTAGGGTCGCGATACCGTAAAACCTAGCAGTTGGCGGAAGCTTAAGAGGTAGTACTGGCGACAAGCAACTGCCGCCACAGACAGAAAAAATAAAATAAAAAGGAAGTCGGTCGGGAAGTCTCGAGACTACCGACGGAGAGGGAAATGTAGCGTGTGGCGACACGGTAAGGATGTGCGGCGTGTCGCGCCGTGTTGGGTCCGGTAATATCCGTCTGCGCGGCCGGTCGGCACGCCGGTAGTAACACACGATTTAAATTAAAAACAGTTCGAGCCGTGTGTTCCTAGACCACGTTCAGCGTCTTCTTGACAGCGAAGATGATGTCTTTGATCTGTGGGATGCTGTTGTCTTCCAGAAGTTTGGCGTACGGCATCGGGATGTCCACCCCCGTTACCCGGGTCACCGGCGCGTCCAGGTAGTTGAAGGCTGGGCCTGGGGAGGGAGGAAGAATAATAATTAAACAGGAAAACACTAGGCTGGCGAGCCAGTAATGACAACTGAAATTGAGAAGGAATTACGATTTTCTGCAGAAGTCAACCCTTTCAGTAAGCGGACTCCTGCAGACATGTCCTGGACGCTATACAAATCACATTGATCAATCTATATTGCAAGCATTCTAAGGCCTAAGTTAAGGCCAGGATGCTAATGTTGAATGAATAATTTGTTTGGCATGTTCAAATAAACAGACAATTGAGAAGGCAGTTCAATGCAAATTAATAATCCTATCCAAGAAACGGCGCTGATGCCGGAAAAAATAACTTTGAAAAAGAAAAAAAAAAGAGAAATACACAAGGCAAATCAGACCAGCAAGGCTGTGGGTCAAAATCAAAAGATAAGCAAAGTAAATCTCCAAATAAAAAAAGTAGAGCTGCAACTAACGATTAGTTTGATAATCCATTAATCGGCCATCTTTTCTGACGATTACTCGATTTATTTGTATTTTCGGAACAAATGTCTTTTTTGTGCCCCATTTGGAGCTTTATTCAGGATTGGCTGGAAGAAGGGTGAAGAGGGCGGAGGAGACATGCGGCAAATATGTGGGGGAGGGGGAAGCGACCCCACGATTCTGCGTGCCACACATATGACATTTGTGGTAGTTGAAGGCTGGGGAGGGAGGAAGAAGTTGTTAAATAGGAAAACACGAGGCTGGCGAGCCAGAACCAACGAATCGTCCATACATCGCATGCCGTTGGAACGATCTTTGGGTCTAGTCTCAGTGCAGTAGGTGGGACAAGCGGCGTGGAGGCGTGACAAATAAACGCCATCCACGTCTTGCCTTGCGTCACCCATACCAAACTCTGAACTATTCGAATGGAGACGTGGATGATTGGTCAGCCCGTAAACGGGCGGCGTCTGCCCGATTTGCCCAGACCTAACGTGATGCACAGACAATGCGTTCGCCAGCCTAGGAAAACACCACTGAACCTTGTGATTCTAACAAAGGTTGACTTTGGGTAGGGTAGGGAGCGCGTCCCCCGGTCGAGCAGGGCCACAGGTTTGGGGCCCCTGTCCGGCTTTTCTGCAATGTCTCCTCCCTCCCCCTCCCTCCCACCTCTTCATCCCAGTTCCCAATTTAAACCTGTCACCATTTCTCTCAATATGAATAAAAGACCGTGCTTGCGCCTAGGGGTGTCACGGTATGAAATTTTACTCTTTGATACCCGGACTAAATAGAATGGGAAAAGGCCGCCGACAACGCTGCGTTCAGCGAACGGAATATGACAGGTTATGCCCAGGTTCGGGATCGCCTGTTCGGAACGCGCCGAATAGACTAAATATAACAATAATAATAGACAAAACTATGCGCAAACTGCGGATTTTGTCCGTTTAAAATGCGAAAAGGACAGATATCTTTGTCGTGCGTGTCTTTCTACTGCTGCCATGCTCGACACTCAGATAGGGAAACGGTGAGTATGAGGGACAGACAGTGACGCCCGCATGTCGTTGTAATGCACCGAGATGAACATTAATATATAATATTTAATATTAATAAAATACAGGTTGTTTGTCACTATCAAAACATTGATCACGGTAATAAAAGTCCCGGTGTCACGGTATACGGTAACCGATCGCGATAACCGACCGTTTGGAAATTCAGACGGTTACCTAACCGTCAAAATATTTTACCGCGGT
>OMKY01219470.1:18458-42816 GCA_900302395.1 Bregmaceros cantori | reverse complement strand
TTCCGATTAAATTTGTACTTAGAATGTAACTTCCCGTGCCATTTCTTTCTGTGTTTTGGACTATTTTTCAACATGTCTATTCGGTGGGAACACATACCTACCGTGTTATTTAAAATCAATGGTGGTAACTTGCGGTGTGCTATTCCACACCCAAATGCTCTCGTGCGGATCTGTGACTCACCAACGCATGATTTAATAATCAGTGCAACCCGTTCCATTTTCCCATTCTTTTTGGGATTACTAGTAGACGCAACCAGTCTATTGGTCCAGAAGAACATGTGACCACTCGCTGAGTGACTTCAAGTTGGATTTTGACTGTATTTCATTGATATTTAAGTAAAATGATGAACGAAGCAAGGGGGGTGATGTGTAACTGGTCACAGACTGACATCTAGTGGTCGAATTTTGAACTGTGTGTGTTTTGTGTGTTTTGTGTGCTCGGACCTCGGTCCAGTACCAGAGTTGACATAGGCAACAATATGGCACCGGAAGTGACCTTAAGAACGGCGGGACAAACTGACTCCGCCCATTGTTTCGTGCATAAAACCCGTCTATTCCCAGGTCAATGAAACACGTCCACACTCGGTGTAACCAGCAAATGAACTGTTTATTCAACACCGAGCCCAATGCTAATATAGTGTGACATAATGACAACAACACTTACATCACACAGTGAACATTCCATAATCACACAATGGACATTACACAATGGCACACATATTCTTGATGAACTGTTGAACACAACACAGTCTCTATTGAATTTCTAGTCACAGTAAAAGTACAATCAGAGCAGGAAGGGCAGGTGTGGTGTTACTGAATCTGCCTCATGGTGGAGCAGTAGATTTCAAACTGTGGTTCAGGACCCACTCTTGGACCACAAACTCAAACTTTATTTACTTAATATAGCACCTTTCATGTAGAGCAACACAAGGTGCTAAGAACCCTCTCAGTCTCCCAATATAAGCAAACAGGCACATATTTATCCGCAGACACATAAATTAGGAAGCTGACAGTAACATCCTGAGTTTCTTTCGAAAAATATTGACAGCCTCCGAGGCCCTCTGGCTGCTGACTGCTCCACATTTGAGGGCCATAGTAGCTGAATGCGGCCTCTCCATGTGGTTTGTAATTACCTTGCGGTAGGGTCCGCGGCAGCTGATATGGTTGAAGCTGGTCAGTTAAGTATGAAGGGCCAGAGTTTGCTAGCGCATTTGTGTGTGTGTAATGGGTGTGAAATGACACAAGGGGGAGCTGCTGCACTTTACGTTACATGTCGAGTCTTTACACATGAAGACTCATTGAATGTGTTGCACCAAAGGTACGCCGGAGTGAACAAATGGATTTAGATCACGCAGAGAGGGAGCGGGTGGAAGAAGCGTTGAGGCGCATACCAGATGCCCCACAACCCGCAGCCCCACCTCTCTACTAGCATTTTTCACACCTGGCGCGTCCAGACACCAGTTGAGAAAAACGAAACGGCGATAAAAACGAAACTGATTCACTTGGGAACGCGTTTTACTTTTTCTTTTTTTGTAGTCTGGATGATACATGCAAACGACACTGAAAAAAAATTCACTCTCGTGCACACAAGTAAGCCAGAGTACTAACCAATCAGAGACAAGGTGAGAGTTCCCACAATGCAACAGGAGTAATACGATGTGGTAAATGCCACCCTTCCTTAGTCTCCACACTCATACAGAAGACTATAAAATAGCAGTCGAATGCCTATGGTAATTGGCTGTGCAGCCTATTACTGTTGATTCAATCAGTGTATTTAGAAATTTGATTGTGAACTGTTACGTATGAATATATGAATACATTTTATGACATGACTGGTACTGGGGAAAAAAGGCAATCAAAAATATTCAAATAAATATATGTTGATATTTGTCAACTCTCAGAATCATTAGCCCTGTTTACATGGAGTTTTATTTTCAACTTGATTGAATTTAGACGGATCAAATGAATAATTTGTAAACATGGACGCTAACTCATCTGATCCACGTTCACTTGCGGTGTAGGAAGCCTATGACCAGCAGCGATGAGGGGACGACGCCCAGTGTCAAAGAGCTGGAGAAGGTTTTGTACGGTGGGAAGCGCTTTGGGAATCACCTGGACGAAGTGTGGCCCAACTTGTTCATTGGAGACATGTAAGAAGCTGGTCAACAACAGCGTTGTAAGAAAAAGTACTACTTATTTGAGAAACCCCAAAAGTGCCTCTTTTTTTCTTATATGGACATTTAACAACAAAGCTAACCAAAGAATATGATGAGAATTCGATTTTTTTTTATTACCAATGTATTATTATTATTACTATAATAATTATTATTATTATAATTATTATACTTATTATTATTATTATTCACTAAATTATTATAAAGATAATTGAATTGAACAATTTAAGTCATTATTATGCATGTGATCACACAATCATCTTGATCATGTAAACGATGATGATTGGTAGTTTCTAAAATACACAAAACAGCAAGTGGATCTAATTGTTTAAAAAGAATGGAAATGAAGAGAATCACGAATATGCCAGAAATTCAGAGTAACAGTAAAAGTGAATACTTATATTTGCATATATTTGAAAAGAGAATATTTTCAACCAAGTCCCCGCATAACCGTAAAAATCGGCGAAACAGACGATTAGAAGTTGAGTTATTAAAAAACAATACACAAACTAGGATGAAGGGCCGTATAACCATTTCTCTCTGTGGTATATAGTATCTACTAAACTCAATCAACCCCACTTAATGATTTTTAAGGTTTTTAAATGTGGGTCCATAACAAAACTTGAACCTGAACCAGCCTGCCCGAATCAAATCTCCCACTGCTTCGTCCTTCTGTTCCAGCCAGCCCCCTTGCAAGGCTGGATTAAATGCAGAGGTGGCAAAAGTACCCAGATTTCTTGAGATATTACTTGAGTAAGAGTAAAATACATTTGTGAAAAAAACAACTTGAGTAAGACTACAAAGTACTGATCCAAATGTGTACTCGAGTAGAGTAAAAAGTACAGGCTCTGAAACATACTCAAAAAGTATTTTGAAAGTAAAAAGTACAGGCTCTAAAACGTACTCAAAAGTATTTTTTAAAGTATAAAGTACAAAAATTAAATTGTATATAAAATTCACTTTTTCACTGCCAGTTTTACAATGTTTGAATGTTTGACTAAATTGTTAAAAACCTAGCCTAACTTACTTCACTTAAGGTTCATAAATCCCACTGCCGGCATAACCGCCCCCTACTGGCTCATTCACACTATTACATATCCCTACCACCTAACATCGGAGCGCAAAAAAGTAACAAACCTGTTATGGGAAAAGTAAGGAGTAGAAGTACATATATTTCTGTCAAAAATCTACGCAGTACAAGTAAAAAGTCATCAGAGAAAAAAGTACGTCTAAAAGTACAGATACATGAAAAAACTACTTAAGTACAATTAAGTATTTGTACTTCGTTATTTGCCATCTCTGATTAAATGTAGAGAAATAATTTTGTTGTACGATTAGGATGCGTGATCCACACTGTGGATTTGGCGACATCTAGTGGCTGAATGGCGCCTGCAGCTCTTTAGTCGTGGTATGCTCGCCACTCGTCATCGTCAGAGATGGCAAGTAACGTTAGTACTGTACTTAAGTAAAATGTTCAAGTATCTGTACTTTTAGGAGTGCCTTTTTCTGTAATTACTTTTTACTTGTACTGAGTAAATAAATACGGAAAATATATGTACTTCTACTACTTACGTTTACCAAAACAGGCTCGTTACTTTTTCTCTCTTTTTTGCACATTGACAGAGTAGGATAAGATGAGTCAGTAGGGGGCGCTGATGCACCCAGTTATTAAGTTAATAAGTGGTTTTCATTTAGTCCTGAGATATAAAGTAAATTGGGCTAGGTTGTTAGTAATTTATTCAAACAATAACATTGACTAACTAAGATTATACATACAATTTTATTTTTAGTACTTTGTACTTTATTGAGTAAATTTTAAAGCTTTTTACTTTACTCACGTAGATATTTGGATCAGTACTTTGTAGTCTTATTCGAGTTGTTTTTTTACTCATGTATTTTACTCTTACTCAAGTAAGAAATCTGGGTACTTTTGCCATCTCTGGTTATCGTCAGCAACACAAATGACTAGACTTGGTAATGCATTTTGAGCAGAATTTTCTAGAATCAGAATAAATTTCATTACACCTGTTTGCTCATACAGGCAATGTATACCCATGGGATTTAGCATCCTGCTGCAATGAAGCTGTTCGTGGGCGCACTTTCATTTAGTGATTATTATTATTATTAGAGATTGAGTAAGGCATCTTATCTTAATATGTATATTATATCAGATTAATTTACATGTCTGTAGGGCTGTTAATAGGTTACATTTTAAATACTTTCTAAAAACAACATAAATCAAATAGTTTCTACCCCTTGCCACCTATGCCTGCATCTTATGAATGGAGACATAGCATGCAACCAGAGATGGGAAGAGTAGCCATAAAAATTACTCAAGTAAAGGTATTGTTACCTCAGCAAAATATTACTCAAGTAGAAGTAAAAGTACTCATCCAAATAGTTACTCAAGTAAAAGTAAAAAAGTATTCCACAAAAAAGTTACTTAAGTAGCAAAAGTACTGAGTAACTTTCAGTTTAAAAAATGAATGAAAAAAATTAATGAAAAAAAATGATCGCCCGAGAGAGAGACAGAGACCGAGTGGGAGAGAGAGAGAGAGAGAGCGAGAGACACCAAGAGAGAGAGAGCGAGCGAGCGAGAAAGCATATGACATCAACATATGTGGCAACAGTTCCCAACGGGTGTCGCTAAAGGCAGAGTTAATGTACCGAGTACTTTTTAGTGACATCTCTGTAAAAAGTATTTTTTTCACCTCAAATTTACTTGAGTAAAAGTAGAAAGTAACTCGTGAAAAATGTACTCCAAAAGTAAAAAACACACAAAAAATGTAACTGAGTAAATGTAATGCGTTACTGCCCATCTCTGCACACCACATGCGGTAACGGATGCATCATTTCCCTCCACTGTAGGACGGCAGCCAACGACCGCTACATACTGTGGAAACAGCGCATCACTCACGTGCTGAACGCGGCACACGGAAGTCCGCACTGCCAGGGCAGCCCCGGGTTCTATGGAGACAGCATAGATTATCTTGGGGTCAAAGCGAATGACGCCGCTACTTTCAACATTTCCAAATATTTCTTCTCCTCTGCCGACTACATCCAGAATGCACTAGACACACCTGGAGGTAAAAAAGTATAATTGCTAATATCATAGAGCTTGGGCATGGTGACATCACTGGCAGTACTTGGCAGTAATTGTACTCCGTTACAATTTTTGTGTATACTTTTTTTACTTTTGGAGTACATTTTTTTTTTCACAAGTTAGTTTCTACTTTTACTCAAGTAAATTTGAGGTGAAAAAAACTATTTTTACTGAGGTGTGAGCAATTTGCTGCTTGTTACATTAACTTGGCCTTCAGCGACACCCGTTGGGAACTATTGACACATATGCTGCCATCATATCTCTCCCTCTCTGGTCCTCTCTCTCACTCTCTCTAGGTCTCTCTCTGCCACTCTCGCTCTCTCTCCCTCTCGAGCATTCTTTCGGTCTCTATCTCTCTGTATCTTTTGATAAGAGAATCAGTCCTAATTTTTTTTTTTTTTTTACTGAAACTTACTCAGTACTTTCACTACTTAAGTAACTTTTTGTGAAACCAGAGCCTTCTTTAATAGAATATCACATGGTGACGCAAGTCAAAACAAACTTACGTTACTACTAAGGCTGTTAACAATTATTTCAATAGCCGCTTCGTTTAAAGAAGTTTCAGTTCTTCATCAATTATGTCAATTCAGTATTGCATTCATTAAATAACTGATTAAGGACCAATACTAAATTTGGGTAGACCAATAAGGCATAGCGTCAGCGCAAAACTTCAGACAATACTAGCAATGTTGCTGATTCATTTTACTAATTATTGCAAACCTAGCCCTTAGGAAATTTTAGGACTCGTTGAGTCCTTGTGCACAAATGATGCAAAAGAAAACATCTTGTGATATCAAAGTTCAGTGTAAAATGTATATCCTATCAACCAATGAGCAGAGATGCAACCAAGTCCCTCGCTCAAGTCTCAAGTCAAGTCTTCATTAACATGCTGTATTTTTAGCTCCAGAATCTTATTTTAATAAACAATGCTATTATAAAAGCAAAACTATTGCTTGCTTTTGACTTTATTAAAATCAGACTCTGGAGCTAAAATTGCAGCATGTTAATGATGACTTGACTTGAGACTCAATGAGTCCTCGGAGACCCAATGAGTCCTTGGCAACTAACGGTGCCTTTCCATTGGAGTCCGTGACGCCTGTCACGGGTGGCGCGAATACTCGAAATATGCGCTCGTGCCAGCGGCGTTTCAAGTCGAGTTGCCGCTCGTGACAAGCGGCCCGTCTAGGAAGGTTGGTGTTAGAACGGAGACCTCCCTTAAACGTAGTATACACATATAGTCTATGGCTGCGCTACGGTGACGCAGCTGGCTCCCGCTGTGAGCTTCGACTTGGGACTAGTGCCGTGCGTCCCTGTGGGTGGGGCCGTGTGTGGTCGAAGCTTGCGCACGGGGCACTAGTCACACTTCACACAGTCCACTGTTTCAACTTCCGCGTCCACCGCCTCGCTTGTTTCTACGTCTAATGCCCACACAAGTCCGCGTCGAATGACGAGCAACTGGTCGCTGGACGCAAATTCTTACACCGCGCCTTAATGCCGCATTTCTTCCCATCCACTTACATGCAGGGCTTCGAACCGATATTTTTTTCCCTGACAGAAACAGAATTATGTAGCGGTTTGCTGTGTCATTCCTCTACACACATACCTCTACAATTATAACGTTTCCGGTTATGAGTTCCACCAATAAATGGAAAAATATTGTTCCAGGAACGGTTAATTCCGTTCCTGTCAGCTGTTTACTGCTATATAATATATGTCGGGGCGAACCCACAACAACTCGCTAGAGAGACCCGCTGCCCACTGGTAGCACTCTACAGCCAACATCTCATTGCGTGTTGGGGCGAACCCACAGCTGACTTCTCATGTCAGAGTCCTGCGACGATTCATACTTCACTGCTGCATCGTAGATTTTATAAATACTCTTATTTTATTTTTGAAGATATTAAATAAAACCGGTATTAACCGGTTACCACTATTTTCAAATTAGTGTTCCTGTTCCAGAACATAAAAAATAATACAGTTTCCGGTGTCGTTTCTGTTCCCTGGAAAATACAAAAAGTTCCCGGTTTTCGTTTTCCGTCCTTGAACCGGTTCAAAGCCCTGGTTACACGATATTTTGGGGATTTTCGCCGCCCGTGACAGGCGGCAACTAGCGCCAATGGAAAGGCACCTAAGGGTTCATTGCTACGGACAAGATGGTAAATGTAGTTGGTGTTGTCCCGCAGCACGGATCCTTGTACACTGTGCGGTTGGAGTGAGCAGGTCGGCCTCCCTAGTTCTGGCCTATCTGATGATACGGCATCAGTACACCCTGATGGATGCCGTCCGCAAAGTCAAAGACCGTCGTTGGATCTTCCCAAACCGAGGCTTCCTGAGGCAGCTACGAGCCCTGGACCAGCAACTGTGCAAAAGGGAGAAGTTCCAGAAAGTTTAAGTTTTGTTGTCTGATGGCAGAGACATTCCTCTTGTTTTTTAAACACTATGTCAAAATCAAAAACTAGTAATTCGAGTCAGGGCTTTGAACCAATATTTCTTCCCACTCGATTTGTTCTGGACAGAAACGGAATCCGTTTCCGATTATGAGTTCCACCCATGAATTGACGTTCCCAAACCGGCAAGAACAAAAAAAAATTGTTCCCGGAATGGTTAATTTTGTTCCTGTCAGCTGTTTAATGCTATATAATATTTGTTGGGGCAAACCCACAACGACTCGCTACAGAGACCATTATTTTTGAATAAGTGTTCCTGTTCCGGAACATATAACATTTCTGGTTTCGTTTCTGTTCGTCAAACCGGTTCAAAGCCCTGATTAGAGTTGACCAGTGTGTGGTGCTGATGTCTTTATAGTAATACATTGTTAATACATGTTCCGAAAATGTATGGGGCAACCCCTAACACCTACCCTGAACCTAGCCCCTTCCCTAACCACTACCCCAACCCTAACCCCTAAATGCCCCATACATTTTCGGAACATACGGATTTCGGAACATAGGGATTTCGGAACATAGGGATTTCGGAACATAGGGCTGACCCCTTCAAAGGGTCAGGGTGAGGGCATTGACTGCAGGAATCTGACCATGGACATAGAGGAGGAGTTTGATTCAATATTTTCTGAGCTTTTGTGCATTTTATTCGACATAGTGGAGTTGAGATGCCTCACAATGGTACTTCTGTCAGAAGCATTTTAGTCAAGAAAACAAGTCAACACAACAGAAGATTAAGAAGCAGCTCTTTTATTGAAATTAGAATTATCTATGGCTGTGTTCGGAGGAACTCCCCTATTTCCATGAGTACCACGGAAAAGCACTAATTCAGGGAGCAGCAGCAGTGTAGAGAATTTTCACCCTAGCACAGAGGGTGAGAAGGCAGCAGAAGTTTAGGGGATTCTCACCCAAGCACGCAGGGTGAATAGCTAACCCCCCATGAACAGAGCCAAGCGACGTGACAAGAGAACATGTCACATCATACACGACACTTTTCCATCTTGGTTAGGTGGAGCAGGGGGAGGTGGTGGGTAGCAAAACAAAGCAATACACTATTTAGGAGTGGGTAGAATGTATATGACGTATCAAAGCTGTCCGGCCAATCGCTAGTGGAGAGAGTTAATCAGTGGAGGGGATAGACCTGAATGAATGAAGGGGAGGGCAGCAAGCTTCTTAACTATCATGGCCAGAAATGACGTTAGTACTTTAATATTTGTGTGGGAGTTACATTATGGGGTAAGTGGTTAGGTCTGAAGTCAGACATTTACCTTATCTGACTACCAAATCATTGTGCCACTGATGTTTTTTTATATTTGTGTGTCATGTAAATTGTTTAAGTTGTATTATTGTCACATTGATGTGACATAGAGACAATGGCCATGACAAATTTCCCGCTGCGATAATAAAAGTATATCTCATTGTAACCTGTGTGTCTGGTGCAGTGCATCATGGGTAATTCACTTAGTCACGGTTCCAGCGAAGCGCATGTAAAATAGATGACGCTGTCTGTCCGTACACGGACACGAGGCTAGTCTTTAGTCGGCACTGGCTTCTCTGGCCCATATGTCGACTGGTGGAATTTACACAATAGCCCCTTTTCCACTGGCTTACTTAAGGCCAGCACGGCACAGTTCACATGCACATCCACCCCGAATGCATGTCCGCCAGCGCACTAGGCGCATATATATACCACGTGGCCTCGACTTGGGTATACACTGATTCAATCTCTTCCTGATTTGAGGTGGACACACCAGCATTGTCTGTTACCTCATCATCATCTCATCTCAAGTCCTCCCGATGGTGACGAATAAAAACACCACGGAGAAGGAGACGGACGTGAAGTCCCAGCTAGCCGATAACCAGAGGCTCGGATCGATCCTCGGATCAGAGCCTGCGGATCACAGATTTTTCGGATCATAGCAGAAAAAAAAAGACAAGGCAAAAATAAACTTACATTTCTCTTTTCCTTATTAAAACTAAATATATGAAATCAATTTCAAGCGCACAGGGATAATATCTTCTTTTTAACATAAAAAACAGCCAAAGGCTTAAAGTGCACATATCTTCCAAGAGACAGTGTCTGAGTGACATAAAGCGCAATAATGCACATCATCATCTCTCCCTAAACAACATAGAGAAGCAGGAGAACAAGTTAAAGTGCAATAACACATTTTCATTGAATTTCTATGTGTAAATGTGTATGGTAGTCCTGTTTGATGTTAGTGGTCCCTGGCGCCTCCTCTCGCTCGGGATCCATCTGCCAGACAAAAAGGGGTACTGCACGCAACTTTTTATTTCATTTTTTTTTAAAGAGCGGTCCGCAGCCCACGTGCGTGCTGTTCCAAACGGATCATGGATCAACACCGATCTGTTGCACCTCTCCTGATAACTATAAGCAATCGGCTGGTATTCTTGCTCCGACACTTGACCTCCTAAAGGCCGATTCATACCCTATGTGTGGCCAATTACGTGCGTAATCCGTCCGTACGTTCCACGTGTTTCCGCCTTCATACCTCCAAGCGTCTTTTACGTTACCGTGTGCAACAACAGCTATTTATACTCAAGAGCGCCCCCCACATTTTCCGGTAGTATTGCTCCGTTTCACCCGTTCACACGTAATCATAAGGTCCCCAGATCCGTATCAATTTACGTACGTAATCGACGGAGAGAACGTGTGAAACGCTCCATCCATACCCGTAGTTTATGTGAGTTATGAATGGGCCTTGAGCCACTACCAGTTGTTCATTTTCCCACAATCCCATGATGCATAGTGTGATCGCTCTGGCCGCGACGGCCCCCCGCCGCGTTTCACACGCGCCACACCGGCTTTGACTCGTTCGCAGACGACATATCATAGACAGCTCCGATGCAAAATAGACACTCGAGACGCCGACAGTGTGTGCATTAGAGAGACACCGAGAGAGATAGTGTGTGCGTGTGCACATAGCCCGCGTGCTTGCTACTCACACTAGCAGGTCAAGGTTGAGCACTAAATTAGGAAGCTGTCCCCGGACAGTCCAAACACACCTGCTTGCACAGATCACTCTACACGCCCTCTGGCAAGCGGGCAGCAAAAGCGGCGTGTTATTGCAATTATTATAGACCGCAATAACAACAATTTACAATGACAATATATCAGACTGGAATCTAGCGCAGGCCGGGACGAGGGGCGGGACGGGGGGAACAGTCACAATGCCCACCACGGTCAAAGACAAGAGGAAACAGTATATGACTGTGAAGGACCTGCAAAAAATGCTGGACTCCTGCGACCTGCAGCTGCACCAGATTGACGAAGTGTGGCCCAACATCTTCATCGGTAACGTGTAAGTACGAGGTGCGTTTGAGGAGAGCAGCTTTTTTAACTTCACAAATAATCTATGTCGTATAACCATTCCCTCCACTCAAAGATGTTTGTTCAACGAGTCAATTATTTTCACTGTCCGTTTGAGACAACACAATACAGACCTAAAAAAAATACAGTGGACTTAAAAAGTTTGTTCAAGTCAGTGATTACGTCTGTGATGAAAGAAGATACAGACACCTGTATCACATCGCAGAAACGATGCAATGCAAAAAAATAAAACTAACAGAGCTTTCCACATCAATTCCTTGTTGATGAAGTTTTACACAAAACACGCCAAACTGTCACGCCAGTTCAATTCAATCCCGCAATTTAGTTCCGGATACATTTTCACGGAAGCGTAATCCATAGAAGTAAAAGTATGTGTGACAAGCAACATGACACCCGGAGGTATTGAGTGACTGTCTCCCTGACTACACCGATAGCAATAAAACGCTCAACACTCGTATTGAAATGCACAGCATGCGCAGCATACTAAATAGTGGGCATTGTTTATTGGAACCCTAATAGTTTATAACCTCAATAGCACCTTAGAATAACAGGGCCTAGTAAGTGTTATAAATGCTTTGTAACGATATACACTAAGTGTTATAAAACATTTACAAACAGTTACTACTACTTACTAAAAAACGTACTAAAACAATTTTAAGTAAGTGTTATGCATTCTTTGTAATGATATATACTAACTGTTAAAAAACATTTACAAACATTTGTTAATGTCATGTGTGTTCATAATTAGTCACAGTTTTAGTAAGTGTTATCAATTCTTTACTAGCATGAATAGGGGCATGATATTCTAAAGTGTTACCATAGAGGTAACATATATGTACGTGTGTGTGTTTGTGTGAGTATGTATTTCATTAAGGTTATAAACTATTGTTCCGGGTGAATTTACATTTTAGATAATGAAATAAAATGTCAATTTTGAGACTAGTAAAAGCTATGCAGATACTGAAAGGAGAGAAGAGTGTTTGACATTTGAAAAATAAAAAAAAATGATGTTGACAAATGACATGAGAATTTAGTTACGACAGCATGACAGTGTTTGTACAAGGCGTAATTCAACATGTGATTTAATACCCAGTGATTCAATGTGCCGTTTAGGAGTGTGATCCAGCGTAACATTCAACACTGCGCGATTCAACATGACATTCAACACTGTGTTATTCAAAACACGGCACCGCATGTACTGTCAAGTGGCACCGAGCCTCCTCAGCTTCGGGGGGGAAAAAAAGCCACAGTGAATTCAGACAGTATGCAGTCGTTGCCGACTGCTGAAGGGATTGCCCCGAAACGGCATGGAACATGGAACAGTAAAATCATCCAGAAATATTGTAGAGTCAGGCTTTCTATAGGGATTGTGACCTCAATCGGGGCATGGTACAGGGTGCTTTGTCAGTGTCTAAAGCCCCCTGCATACTTCACGGTGGGGTGGGGAGCAGACCGCCGTGGTGTAGTTTTTTGTGCTAAAAAAACTACACCAAGTCATCAATGTGCCTCGGGACTTGCCGGTGGGATGCTCCCCACCTCTCATCCTGACCATAGCCCTGGTTTCTACTAACCGACTTCACCTCGCTGCTGTGATTGGTCAAGACGGAGAGTGGGCGGCCCCCGTTTTGCAAGCAGGCCCGCGAATCTCTCTCGCTCGAGACAGAACAACATACAGTGTGTATAGACAGCGACATAACAGCTACAGAGAACATAATAGAATAGAGGGAATAGAGGGAGGCAATAGAGATACAATAGAATAGAGAAAATGGACGAATTTGAGGAAAAGTTGGAGGTTTCAGAGAGTAGGTGGAGCCACCGAGGGGGGCTGAGGGAGGCGGAACTGGAACTATGATCACTTTCTACTCAAACCGCCACGACGGCGGTCACGTGATCACCTTTACGGCGGGCTGGTCCCCACCCCACCCTGAAAGTATGCAGGAACCTTAAAAATTGGAAGGTGCTGTTCCTGTCCAAATTTATCTTGGGACGAATAGAAATAATCGTGCCCTATCTCAGTAAACCTACTGCTGTGTTGGTATGCTGTGTTGGTATTCAAGACTTTGATGTGTTTTGAAATTGATATGCTTTATCTTAAAACCAAAACAACTTTTGTGAAAACAAACCTGAAGAAATCTAGGGCAAATCTATCCACCTGGAAAAACAGCCTGAGTGGGCTGTAAAAAACATTAAAAAAAAAAAGAAGAAGTTATGAACCAAACAAAAATGTGGCCATTTTGCCTCGTGTTTTGGTCCCCAAAATCTCATCAGCTCATGAAAACCATTACATCCCCTACGCTCTGCATTTCAGGGATATAATAGCATAATAGGAGCATTGGAATACTGTGGGAAATAAAACACAAGCTAGCACTTTAAACTGCAGAACCGATGCATTGATGCCTGTTGGTGCCAAATAACAATGAAATACCACCAGGGTCATGGTTTCATCTATGCCTATATGAACACGTTCCGAACTTTTGTGGACCCCAGGTTTTAAACTAAGCAAGGACCACTGGTTAACAATGGGTTGGGTTTGGGTGTAATGGGGTGACTTTCAATGTAGAAACACAGTTACTGAACCAAACTGATCAGCTGATTTATTTAGGTGTATCCCCAAAATGCACAGCGGCGGGGATGTACTGATTTTGAGCTCAACGCTGCCACGTTCACCACTGCGCCCGCTACCGCACAGTTTTGAATGGATGTGTGGATTTGTCCCAGATTTGGTGTGTTAATGCTCTAGGGTAAGTTCATGAACTGATTCCATTTTGGCGGCCAAAACTTTCAAAATGGCTGGTATTAACTTCTGACACAAGTGAATGGATTTGCTGCAAATTTCTTGTCCCTGAAAGGTGTAGCCGGGACGACATAGGCCTAGTTCACATCTGGAGTTATGAAGTTGGTAATGGTTTTCATCCATGATGCATTGGGTAACCACTGTACTCCGCGTTGTGTGTGTAATCTCTCATGACAAACCCTGGGTCCTTTACGCCTATGCCACATTTTCTCAGCCTTTATGGGTGTGTAACGGCTGCTCAGATAAGAGGAAATGACCAGTCTTGACATGGGAATATGTCTTGCATTATCCAGAGGCTGAGTATTTCCTATTTCAACATCCAATGGTTAATTACTCTGCCTCTTTAAACCAAGCGGTTATGGCTTCTGCCGACAGGCAGGTGTTAGTGTTAAATGCGATCTTTTCCACACCTGTCTGTACGTGCGTTTGCTTCGTCAAGGCAGCCAGGGTGATGTGCAACTCACAGCTCCATAGTCTTTTCTCCAACCCTCAATGTTGGAGAAGGGCCGGCTGGTCAGTGATTTAAACACGACGGCGAGTTAACGACCGTCTCGACTCGTCTTGACATGGGAATATGTCTAGAGGGTTTATTTATTAAGCTATACGGGACATTAGCTGGGTATCGGACAATGCAGAAGTGACTCTCAGTTAAGTTTCAGTAATGGGTGCCATGTGGTTTGTCTTCGCAGGCAGGTGGCCCAGAACAAGGCGGTTCTGCAGAACCTGGGCATCACCCACGTGCTGAACGCGGCCCACTCCAAGCGAGGGAGCATCGGCAACCAGCACTATTACGGCAACGACATCGTGTACTTCGGCATCCCAGCAGACGATTCTAGCTACTTTGACATGGACGAATACTTCAGGCCTGCTGCCGACTTTATACACAAAGCTCTGAAAGCACACGGTGAGAACCACACTGGTGGTTGGATAGTAGAAGACTGAATGTAATGGGATTACAAATGATAGTAACTATATTCCAATACAATTACATTTTAAACTAAAAGCACCCGGAGAGAGCAAACCTCCACCAAATCCAGGTGATTTTGTGAAGGATCCTCAGAACAATTCTGGAACGGCTTTGTAATCCGGATCATCAGTGAATTTTCATTTTTTTTTTGTTATTTTTTCAGCTAGGTTGACCAGATGTCCCGAAATCTAAGCTTTTGTCCCGAATCCCGAATCTGGCTGGGCGTGTCCCGAAATGTAAACTTGTACCAAATAATAACTTTTCAACACCCCCAGGTACACATCTCAAACTATTTGCGCAGCCCCAAATATGTTAAGTGGCTATGTGCCGCCCCAGCTACAATGTATCTATTTTGTCACCTTTCTGACATTCTAATTCCATTCGATTGCAACAGTAAACAGGAACAATGACCGGCGCAAATTTTAACTTTCACTGACAAATGACAATAGCAACACGGCAGATCAGAGTATGTGTTATTTTTTGACTTCTCACGTTGCTACATTCAGCAATGTTTACATTTGTAGCCTAGTTTATTGCCCTTGTAATCACATATGATTAATACAGACTACTAAATAGTTGAAATGCATAGGCCTAGATGTGACAAATTGGGAAAATGCATTTTTATATTATGCATTAGCCTACCCACCCGCGCACGTGGATGTGCGCACGCACCGTCCTGAATTTTAGCCAACCTCATCTGGTCACCATATTTTCAGTGTAAGCACCATTTTCTTGTTTTATTGATAGGGTTGGTGCGAATGTGGGATGAGAGAGAGAGACCGGGGGAAGACCTTGCAGAAATGTCGGCGAGGGGAGGAGAACTTGTAACACTGCCCCTACCTGTGAACCAAGTCACAGCCACTAGACATGTGCTGGATGTGGGTGTCTTACCTATTGCACCACAGAGCCAGCACTGTAGATTTCCATTTTAATTGATTGTTCACTCAATACCCACCTCTGGCCGAAATATAATGTAAATCCATCCATAACTTTTTGAGTAATTTTGTTCACAGACAATACAACCGACAAACCATCAAACATAAACAAACACACCTCCTTCACAGACTTAAATATGTAATCTAGATTACAATTACTTTTGCCATAAATATGGGATCACATGCACTTAGATAATAATTATAATATAAAATCAAGGTCATTGTAGAAACTTGTAAATGTGCATGCAACAGAATCATCTTTACAGGACACCACAGTTGCTTTAATGACATCTACTGTGCACCATTTTGCACCAAAACACGGAATCGTGCAAACACACAACAGGGAGTTTGACTTCGGTCATGGCCTGGAACAGCAAGTAATGGGACAGAACACAGAAGTAGGAGCAAAAAGGTAACAGCAGCAATAATAATAGTAATGGTAGTAGTGAAGTACAAAGGGTACTAATAGCATAATATAGTGATGTTAACAAGAGAACAGTAGCACTGCTAAACAGGGCTTTGAACCGGTTCAAGGAACGAAAACGAAAACCGGGAACTTTTGGCATTTTCTAGGGAACAGAAACGAAACCGGAAACGCTATTATTTTTTATGTTTCAGAACAGGAACACGTATTCAAAAGAGTGCACTTGGGGATAACTTGTTGTGGGTTCGTTGTTGTGGGTTCGCCCCGACATGCAACGAGACCTCGGCTGTAGAGCGCTACCAGCGGGCCTCTGTATCGAGTCGCTTTGGGTTCACCGCAACAAATATTACATGGCATTAAACAGCTGACAAGAACGAAATGAACCGTTCCGGGAACAATATTTTTTTGTTCTAACCGGTTCAGGAACGTCAATTCATTGAAGGAACTCATAACCGGAAAAATAATTCTGTTTCTGTTCGGAACGAAACGCTTGGGAAAAAATATTGGTTGAAAGCCCTGCTGCTAACTCTGATAGAAATAATAGTCGTAATAGAACTATGGTATGCTCTGGTTGATATTCACACTGCACCTACTCAGCCTGACTCACCCTACTAGCCTGGCAAACCAGAACCAACGCATCGTCCACGCACCGCACATAGCTAGATGCTTGCATTGGGTCTGGTAAAACCAGGGTCGGAAAACTTGCCAATCAAAAAAAAAACGTGCCAATCAAATCATGTTATCCATTCACAACACAGTAGGTGGGAAAAGTGGCGTGGAGGCGTGACAACCAAACTCCACCCACGTCTCATGTAGCCCTTACAAAATCCCCCCATGTCCGCGTTGATTGATTTCGTACCGACAGCAAGCCTGATTTTCCCAGACCCAATTCAAGCGCCTAGCGATGTGCGATGCGTGGACGATGCGTTGGTTCTGGCTCGCCAGGCTACCTACTCATAGAGTACTAGCCATAACACTTAGAAAATGGTGGCATGAGGCCAATTCTCAGTTCCCTTTCATTGAAAGTGAAAAGTAATGAGATACAAGTTTATAAGTAATTGGGTGTAATCCCTTACTTTACTTTTGAATTATGGAAATGGGGCTATATTACAATTCTTGATGAGGGAACCTGTAACATTAGTTAATAGTACATTTTAAAATGCATCTTCTCAACCCCCATACACCAATGCCCCCTGGTGGTTGCACGGCACCTTGTAGCATTCCTGTTTGTGGCAAACTTTTAGAGTTGACTTCTCTTTTAGACATACAAAGGACATTCAAAAGCAGGGTCAGAAACAAATATAGGAGCAGGAATGTGTGTGTGTGTGTGTGTGTTTTGTGTGTGCGTGCGCATGCAGGTATGTGCAAGCTTGCACGCAAATGTGTCAAAGACAAAGACCACAAGGGAAGAGAAGTGAAGAAATGAGACTAAGACTAAAAAGGTAGTGTGATATTGTGAGAGAGCCCAAAGAGAGAGAGAGAGAGAGAGAGAGAGAGAGAGGTGAAGAGAAACGGAGGGAAAGAAAAAGAGAGAGCGAGACGGAGGTGTAAAAATGCACAAAGGAAATTAATCATGTGCACTATTTATAGCCAACAGCAGTTGGGTGAATGCCTCTAGTCTAGTACAATATGATCTGCATATCTCTCAGCTTAATATGGGTTTGTGTGTGTGTATATGGGGGGTGTTATGTCAACAATAAAACTTTCATTTTCCACTTTTAAAATGGATTTATGGAAAATTACGGCTCTATGTGCCTGTGGTTGTGCTTTGCGATAGCTACGCTGGAATTATGATTAACCTATTTGAGATTTAATTGAGAGCCCATCACCACACCAATGGTGAGGGTTGTTAGCGCACCGCACGTCTGCCGCTGTCGAAAGTCCATGCAATTATCGGCCCGGCCAAAGGGTGATACCGTAAACCTACACCAGGTTAACAGTTACCAGCATGTAGAAAAGTATAGTTTTACCTCGTCCACCTCCTCCTCATCGCCATCACACCCATAGTCTGACTGACTGACTGGGCGCCACTGAAGACTTTGCACCAGCTATCTCCATCGCTCTTTGTCGTCGGCCACTCGCAGGGTGTCACTTAGTCTGCAACTTGTCCACTCTTGGATGTTATCTTCCCATCGCTTTCTCTTCCACTTGCCACTGTGCCTTGAAGGATTGTTTTTAAGAGTCGGGATCTGGTGTCATATGGTCCAATAGCTTGTTTTATTCTTGCTTTCCCTTCTTCGTTGGTGATGTGTTCTGTCTGCTCTACAGGACCCTGCGGAAACGTTTCATCTCTGTGGCCTGAATTCCATAAGCACTACCACAGAATTCCATAACCACTATGCCATTGCCCCCCCCTGCCTAAACTTTACTTTTCTGTCCATGTGACGGTGACGTCTTTCAGGTCGTTCTGCACTAACTTATATACTGTCCACCTGTGGTGCAGATACAGGCAGTACAACCTAAACAGATTAATAGTGGCATATAATGATGCCATATAATGATGCCTCAAGCACCTCATAGCTCCAGTGCGCGCTCCATGTTAATCTAGGCTCTCATCCCACCTTCGCACTAACCTTTTCGCACAATAAATTACTTCAATAATGGGGGAAAATGGCGAGAATAACTTATATGATGTGTAACTCCCGGTGGGGGGAACAGGTCACTGACATTAGACCCGTGCACTTCTGTTATGGTTTGGGTCGCCTTGTCCCGCGTCGCGCTGACCAGAAAAGCGCATGCGGCTGTGTCAACAAAGTTATGCTAACAAGTTAGGCAAAATATTACGTCTTTGATTTACATTGCTGTGATAGGCTGGAATAAAGTGGAGTGATCTGTTGAACACCGAGATGTATAAATGTCTGAACAGAACTGAATGAAGACAGAGTTGTTCTTTCATCCCAACGAGAGAACTCTGGCTTCTGTGCCTCATTGCACTGAGTTTGCTCAAGCCCTGGGCGATGTTCGGCTCAGGGCTGCGAGGGGTTAAACTGTCTGAGAGCATCCGTTAGCTCTGATGCAATCGCTGGTTACTGCTGGTTCCAATGCCTCTGCCTGGGTCACAACTCTGGTCACAACTCTGGTTCTGGGTTCTGGTTCTACTGCTACCATATGGTCTGGTCTGGTTCCACTGCTGAGGTTTCTGATACATACTTGGTGAGCCACTTAAAATCTGAGTGTCAAAGGTTCTTTGCATGGCCACAGTGATACATATACAATTCACATTACACGTTAAAGGTCATCTCTCTATAATTCCTACAACAGTCAATGTTCATTATTGCCGTCTTGAGGTCAGATAGCGTTATCCCTGTAGGATGATGGATTTATACCCCATCACTTCTCTGACGTACCGTGTGCTAACTGCTGTTTTGTTCTGCACAGGCAAGGTTCTGGTGCATTGCATCATGGGACTCAGCCGCTCCTCCACCCTCGTGCTGGCCTACCTCATGATCCACCAGAACCTCTCTCTCCGGCGGGCCCTGGCATCCGTGGTGCAGAAAAGACCCGTCTACCCGAACCGCAACTTTCTGGCGCTGCTGCTGGACCTCGACCTCCAGCTCAAACGAAAGAAGCCGCTCTGCAGCATCTTGTAGCAGCAACACACGACGCAGTCACTGGGCTGTTTTAGCAGCGGATTTACAGAAACCGCTAACAAGTGTCTAAAGCAGGGAGCCCAATGCACCACTCGTAAGTGCAGTTTACTATAGGCTTTGGGGGCAACCAAAGAAGAGGATAATGGGGAGTAGTCTGGTTTCTTTTCTAAAAAGAAACCAGACTACTGATTACTCACTACTCCTCTTAAAAGTAACTAAGATAGATTACTTTAGTTATTTTAGTTGATTAGCATATTCAGCAGCTGCCAAGTGCCAAACTACCTTAAAGAAATATTTTTTTTTCTCAATGCTCACTTTATTGGAAGTTGGAAGTCTTTTGAGTGATTTATTGTTTGATTTTTTTTTCTTTTTACTTAGAGCGACCTGAAATGTTAAAGTAACTAAATTGTAACTAAAGTGATTTGGAAAAGTAACTGCTTTGGAAAAAGTACTGTGTCTACTACTTTACTAGTTACTGTAAAAACGATTAAAATCAAAGCAACTTAGCTACTGTACTGTAAAGTGATGATGCCTAACATACAATGCCATAATTAATTAAATATTATAATAATTACCCTCTATATAATACCCATATGAAGAACAAGATTTCCATTTATATAGCGCTTTTCTACCACATAGTGGCACTCAAAGCGCTTTACAATGACTCTCAATCACACATTCACACGCCAATGGCGGCTGCTGCCATACAAGGCGCTCGCCACGACCCATTGGGAGCAATTTGGGGTTCGGTGTCTTGTCCAAGGACACTTTGGCATGGAGACTGTCGGAGGTGGGATTCGAACCACCAACCTTTTGGTTTACAACCCTCCAGTCATTGGAACGGCCGCTCTACCAACCGAGCTACAGCCACCCCATAATTGCCCTCTAAAGTAATGTAGAGGGTAAGTCAGTCGGAAGTCAGTGTCCCATGTGCATCCTGAGCTAGCCACATCGGACATAAACATCAGTATACAGATGACTTTCTTGGTTCAACCTCCATTTTCAAGTGTATCTGATATCGCTGTTGAAAAGTTGACTCACGCCGCTTGTTGGACTGGAGCCCATTCATAGCTGCTCATGAGCAGCTTAGCTCATGTTTGGGTAGAATTTTGAGAATTGGGCGGAATTAGGGACCAACTCACATACAAATCACAGAATTCAGCCCACGCAGAAGGACAAACATTCTTGCTGACATTTTGTGGTAGTAGTACCAGTCACTCCAACGCATCAAGCAATAAGGAGGATCCGCCAGATTACCGTAAGGAAAATGGATGCTTATATGAGTTATATACATAGGGGAACCAGGCTTTAACCAAGGGAGTCAATTGTTCACTCAAACCAACAGGACTCGTGATTAAGGCCCATTTATACCCTTCGTTAATAACGGAAACTGACACTTGCATCTGGTTCTTGATCCGTAAGTTTGTCCATTGGCCAAGACCTTAGCAATCCGGTGATCTCCGGGTGGAACAATATCACAAACAACTGTGGGGGCATTTGAGTCACAAGCGTTTTGGCTGCAGGCTGCGTGTTCTGTCTAGTGCGTCTCAGCACCGTGCTATAGAGGATTTCTAATGTACATCTGTATACGGACGGAGGCATAAATACAATACTCAGAGAGCAACGTCTGGATCAGATAGACACATTTTGTCCGGCCCCGTAAGGTAGAACGTTGACTGTCTTTAGTTTACATTAGTATTAATCAGTGACATCACCTATATGCAGTTAGAACCAGAACTCGGCACAACCTATGCCTTCTGTAACCTGAGTTGCCCACCTCTGGTTGAGAATGACTTTTTAAACTACCTATTATGGCTGGGGGACGTCCATCCCTAGATGGCAAATGTGCGATCGACTACCTCTGACGTTAAAAGCAGAGATGGCAAAAGTACCGGTACTTCTTACTTGAGTAAGAGTAAAATACATTTGTAAGAAAACAACTCGAGTAAGACTACAAAGTACTGATCCAAATATCTACTCAAGTAAAGTAAAAAGTACATGCTCTAAAATTACTCACAATTATTTTTGAAAGTATAAAGTACAATGTACAAAGTGTACAAAACCTGCATGTGCCTTAAAACTTTACAGGCAATATATACATTTTTTTTGAGGGGCACACCCAGAGACTAAATTAAAACAATTCATTAACTGCTACTGTACTCAGTATATTACCGAGTACCGCCCCCTACTGACTCATTCACGCTATATATGTAGTTCTACCATGTTGTTGTAGAAAAAAAAGTAACAACCGTGGTTTGGGAAAAGTAAGGAGTAGAAGTACTGATATTTTTGTTGAAAATCTACTGAGTAGAAGTAAAAAGTACTCACAGAAAAAAGTACTTCTAAAAGTACAGATACTTGAAAATTCTACTTATGTACAGTACTCAAGTATTTGTACTTTGTTACTTGCCATCTCTGGTTAAAAGGTCCTGTGATGTAGTGTGCGACTCTCAAAAAGCTCTGCTTATTTTGTTTAGTTTTGGTTATTGAGTTTTTTTTAGGTTTGGGATAAGGTTAGGGGTGATGGTTACTTTAGTGGTTTAAGGTAGAAGGTTAAGTTTAGGGCATTGGGTGTAGAGTGTTGCTGGTAGGAGATTAAGGTTGGAGTTAGGGGATTGGGTTCAGTTGGGCAGATATTTTTGGGGAGTCGCTCACTACATCGCACGTCAGTGGTATCCATTATAACGTGCTATCCATTATAACGTCGATCCTGGTTGCCGTTAGATTGGATACGTATCGTGTTTAAATGCCCTGTGATGTAATGTGTGACAATCTGCTTATTTGGTTAGGGTTAGGTTAGGTATATGTAGGTTTTTGGAGATACCCTAACAAATTGAGTGAGTCGTTTTTGGAAGTCGCACACTACATCACACGGCATTAAAAACGCCACAGGTATCCAATCTAACGCCAACCCTTCGATCCTCAGTTCAACTTCTTGCTCTCAATGTGAATTCCTAACAGGCACATCGGCACTGCCACCTTGTGGATGGAGTAACTGTTTACAGGCACACGTCTGTTTCAGTGTTACATTTACTTGAGTAACTATTGTGGGTGGTTTCAACCCAGAATTCTTTTTTTCAGGGTTTTTTTTACTTGATGTATTCTAAGAAAATAAAAATGACTTCATAATTCTGTATAGCAACAAACTGGACCAAAGGCTGTTACCAACGCAATTAAATTACAATAGTTTGTATGTGTGGTGCTTCCTTTGTACAAACAGACAAAGACAAGATATTTTGTAGCCACCAAAGTCACCGAAGATTTATTTCAGTCTTCTTCCTTTTGATCTCAACCATTAGCAAAACATAACAGATAAGTTGATGTACCTCTCAGGTAAGTGAAACGTTTTCTGTTTGGCCTTCACAAGAATGTTTGCGTCTTTGAATACTGTGACTACTTCAATTAATTATTGAAGTGTTTATTGAAAGCACACATTCCTAAATTGGTGATATTTGCAAACACATTTAAAAAAGAGGTGGCACTCATTTTCACCTGTAATCTTGGAGGCACGTGTATATTACATTCCACAAATGTCCATCATTCTTAGCATTTTTCTTTTCAACAATTTGTGCAGAACAAAAAGGTGTTTTGTTGATGGAACTATTACGTCCCCTATGCTCAGCGTTCCAGGGGTATAATAAGGGAGGAAAGGAATAAAATAATTTAATCAACCAGCAACTGTAAACAAAATGTCCTTCAACTGCTTGGCATTTTGGACTTTACATAAATCCAGGGACCTGTTGTATAAACTAAAATAAAATAATAGTTGTATAAACTAGATAAATAGGACATGAGTTTAGGAGTCAACATTTGTCAATGAAGAACTTAGCAAGGATAGTGACATTTTTGACTCTGAAATCTGTTTGTTCATCTTTTAAATTTAGATCTAATCTAATCTTATTAAATGTAAAATATTATATGAGTAAGTATGCAGTCGGCACCGACTGCTGCTAAAGGGTAAGATCTCCAGACAATGAAAATTCCTTTCCCAGAACAACATCTTTGGCTCTAACACAGCTCAGTGATATCAACAAATTATTAGTAGGCACGGTCTTGCTGTATTTTAATGTCATTTATCATCAACAACTAGAAGTATGCAGTCAGGGTGGCGCAGTGGTTAAAGACGCTGCACCATCGCAACCTCCGGACCATAGTGTCTGTAGAGCGAATGCCTACATTGTCTATCCCCGATCTCCTCAACCCAGTTTCCGCCTAATCAAACAATTAAAGAATGACAAACAGCGCTGACTACTAAAGGGATTCCCCTGAAACATGATATAAGTGTCAATAATAACATTGTGGAGTCGTGCTTTCTGTGGGAATTGTGACTTCAGGTACAGGCCAGACCTGGACTAATCAAAAATTCCATCTTGTCATCTCATCAGTCTCATGAGTTCATGAGCTCAAATCTCTTCAGTCCTTGAACCTACCCTAGAGCATTAACACACCGGATCTGAGACAAATCCATCCATCTGGTCAGAGTTATGGATCAAACAAATTGTGGAGTGGCGTTGGGAGGCGATCGTGTTTATGAAGCAAGCTGAGAGTTACTGCGCGCAAATGACACTCGTATATTTC
>OMKY01219470.1:6140-17254 GCA_900302395.1 Bregmaceros cantori | reverse complement strand
GATGTCAGTAAAAAGTACTCGGTACATTAACTCTGCCTTTAGCGACACCCGTTGGGAACTATTGGCACATATGTTGCCATATGTCCCTCTCTGGTCCTCTCTCTTTCGGTCTCTATCTCTCTGTATCTTTAGAAAAGAGAATCTGCCCTACTTTATTTTATTTTTTACTGAAAGTTACTCAGTACTTTCACTACTTAAGTAACTTTTTTGTGGAGTACTTTTTACTTTTACTTGAGTAACTATTTGGATGACTACTTTTTACTTTTGCTTGAGTAATATTTTGCAATCAACTTATCTTGGAGCTATCAACCTCAATGACAAATTCTGATGTGGTGTGGTGGGCCACTACAGGAGCATTGATCAAGGCAAACTTTATGCCTGAGAAGCCTTGAACTCCTTGATGCGGCTGACGTTGTCTCCACAGTATCTGACATTTCGGTCCATGTAACCCAATGTGTGCCTGACACACATGGAGGAGGGGAGGGGGGGATTTGTGAAATGTGAGGCATGCGGATTCCCCCCCCCTACCATCACTAGCTCCACTGAGACCGTGCAGTTGCGCTTTTTAAATCACATCTACTGACATGTCGAGCTAGCGGCAGTTTGGGAACTACCCACTAACGGCACTGTCAAAATGTGGCAAAGCTTTCCAAAAGCAAGGGGGAACTGGGCAGGGAACCTCGAAAAGACAGATCTGTCACATAGAAGCGACCGGCAGCAGATACGCTCGGGGGCCATTGGACTGAGATGCAGGACTGAGACGTGTGGACCTGCTCGGCGAGCCGGACGAGACTCCGGGACCTACGACCCGCCCCGGGCTGAGGAGTTGCAAAGGCTCATGTGGACCAAAAACGGCGCAAGTGGCCACCTGGACCAAGTCCACCCCCGGATCTACCTCGGAGACATGTAAGTTGGAATTCATCCTAACAACACACCACGTGTGTGTGCACAGTCACGAGTGGCAGCCTCAAAATGTTGTCAGTTTCTATTTCGAGACGTGGCAGTCTCTGTTAGCCTCTAGCTCGCTTTGGAACGTCTCCATCTAGTGGGCTGTGTTTTGATCATGCCACCAGCAGGGCAGATTTTGTCAAATCAAAATATGTTTTATTGCAGATTCTTTTCAATGTGAATAATTCAATTTTTAAAAGACAAGGGCTTGAGCATGGTGACGTCACTGCCAGCTTCTCCCGTGGATATATCAATGATAGATTATAACTTGTATAATGTCAATCTTATGCATACCGCTATATCGCTTTCTGACTTTCGTCTGTACTATATTTGGGTATAACCCAGTAAAACCACATCCTTTTTTACATTTTTTAAAGTTATTTTTCGGGCGGAAGCACCATTTAGAGATAGTGACAGGACCGAATCGGAAACTGGGATGAAGAGTCACGGGGAGACATTGCAGAAAAGCCGGACAGGGGATTTGAACCTGCGGCACTGCTCAACCTATGGTCTGGGGGACGGGCTCTCTAGCCGGCCGGCCACCGAACACCCCCTGTCATTTACATTTTTAACATTTTAACAACTCGTTCTCTCTCGAACTGCCCATCTGTACAGCACAGGCGCACAGTGGATGTTTAGTGTAAACAACACCGCGGTGCGGCTGTCAAAATGGCTGCCGTTACGTCACGTGCCAAAGCCCTATTACAGTTAATTGTGTGTGTCTTTGTGTGAAGTTAATTCATTACAGTGTCAGATTGGATGAGTGCATCCTCAACATATTCAATCTGACACTGTGTGTGTGAGAGAGAGATGTGTGTATCCTTGACTCCAATTTACCCACAGTGACTTTCAAACTACAAGTGAGATATTTAAAAATCAAAATATCTCTGTTGGGATGTACCTTCCTCCGTCTGTCCTGGGTTTTGACAACTTTTAGTATCAAGTGGCTTTTTCTCATTTTAAAATGTCAAAAGCATATTTCTTATTACATATTCTCCTCTCTATTTTTGTGACTGTTAATACAGGTGGTGAATTAAAATTTAAGCAATGCTTTGTGGTGAGACATTAAACAAGAATCTGTTGAGGTGATCAAGCTTCCATACGTCACGCTCTGTCAATCAGTTTTTATGTTTATATGTTTATAAACAATCCAAACAAACCTAGGATCACATAACCTCCTTGACTGAGGCAAGTACCTTCACACCCAATCCACCCCCCACCCACACACCCGCTACACTCCCACCCAACAGCGTGCATAGTCACTGGAGGACAGGCTGGCGTCAGTTTCTATTTAGGTATTTATGAGATCATGTTAGCCAGCACTGTCAGTCCGCTCAGCTAGAAGGTTTCCACTACGTCGTTCTCGGCTCGGTTTTTGTACCGACTGCTTCACACCTGCTCCAGTCGGCTCCTTGCGTCATTGTCAAAACGACACACACGGCAACACTGCTGATACTCAGCATACCTCCGTCTCAGAACAGAACAGTGCTGGATATCACCAGGGTTTAATATAAGAGGGAGCACACTCCAGGACCTCTGGTGCGTCTCACTGTTGGTGTTTCATGTTGGTGAGGTTATCTGGTCTCACGGTGGGTGTTAAGGCGTTGATGTGGTTGTGTGGGGACCCCATGCTGTGGTCTAAGGAAGATTGAAACTCAGAGGTATTGGTTGGCTGGTCTCGTAATCCCTCTCTGGCTCTTGTTGAGATGCTTGTCGCATTTGCTGGATGCCCCAGGGGAAATATTAAACACAGTACTCCGTCAGGTCTAACATACTGACATAGTATGTTAGTATAAAATCTCCTCCACCCCCACGGAGCTACTCGTCCTTTGGGCTCCGGAACCTGTTTTTTTTTTTTTTAAGTTATTTTTTCTGGCGTCAGCGCCGTTTTTCCATCTTTATTGGATAGGATTAGTCGGAAACTGGGTTAAAGAGATCGGGGGTAGACACTGCAGACAAGTCGACGAGCGTAGTCAAACTCGCGACACTGCGAACGCTGCGGTAGACACAGCGCCACTAACATGAATGGGGTCGCGTTAGGTGCGGTGTCCATAACCACTCCAACGCCAACGCGGACCCCCCGGAACCTGTTCTTATCTCCATGTTTTATGCCTAACGTCTGTGTGCACAATTGCACACAACTTAGCATCCACTCTACAGGACTTTAGAGGTCGTAGAACCGCTGTGAGCTGGGGGAAGAATTGACGACGGGAAACCTCTAAGTTGCTCTTGCGATGTCTTTATTCAGGACCAGATCACAAAGAGGCAGAATAGCCCGTGGGCTGCTTATTATACACAGAATCTGCTGGAAGGTGATGTCACAATAACCAGTCACCAAGCCAGCCCCAATCACGTACAATGCGGCCGAGATTACATCATCCTACAACACGTGTTCCTGTCTATGATGGCTCGATAATATAAAATGTAGGGTCGCTACAGGACGTCAGTTTACTACGCCTCACGCAATATTCATCAACTAATTTCATCCCTGCTATGATGCTTTCCAGAGTCGCAGCAAAGGACAAAAGGACCCTACTCGCACACCGCATCACGCATGTGCTGAACGCCTCCGACGGCAAGTCCAATACCAACACAGGCGCAAGGTATTACCGTGACACCAGGATCACATACCGTGGTGTGGAGGCCCTGGACGTGCCTTCCTTCGATATAAGTGCTCACTTCCAGCCAGCCGCTGACTTCATTCAGGCAGCTCTCAGCTCACCCACAGGTAAGTCAACATTTCAGTTGTTAGATTTCTTGATTCATGCATGTGTTGTGAGCGAGTAATGCCAAGTCCCTTCAGGGGATCTTCTTGTATAACCACCCAACTACCTATTTCTGAGTTGACCTGGACATCGCTGCCCCTGGACATCTCACCTGTATCTACAGATGTCTTGAGAAGTTACTGTCAACATGGATGCAGAATATGTTTGTGGACAGACGGGACGGTTTGGGCTATGGGCATCTGGAGATGTTTGTGGACAGTTAGGACAACGTGGGCCCTAGGCATCTGCTAGATGTTTGTGGGTCAGTCTTCGGACAAAGAACCGGGTTCTGACCTTCACCTAGATAAGGGTGGATATTTAATACTATCAGCAGACCTCACAGGAAAGGTCAATCCCTCAGAAAATCCCACTAGCCCCTCAACAGTGCCACAGGTAAGGTAAACAGGGTCACAGGTAAGTCAACATTCCTATCAAAAGACCCACAGGTAAGGTCAATCCCACTGATAGAGTTAACAAGCCCATTGGTCCCTCAACAGTGCCACAGTTAAGGCCAACAGGATCACAGCTAAATGGGCCTTTACATAGTTCATGTAGCTGTGACCCTGGGGTTTGTAATGTAGTCTATTTATTTGTTTTGTTTTTATTTTGCTTTTGGTTATTGATCATTGTTATCATTCTCTTTGCATATATGTGTGCTCCTTGTTGATTGCGTTTCTAATGTTGTTAAAAAGTAGGAAAGAAAATGCACTGATGTCACTGTAACATGTTACATTTGCATGTTACATGCTAAGTTAATATTCCTATCAACGGACAATCCCACTGGTAGAGTAAACAATCCCACTGGTACAATCAACAGCATCACAGCGAAGTTAAACAGTCTCACAGGTAGGTCAAATGGCCCACAGACTGGTAAGGTCAATAAACCGACATGCAGGTCAACTATCCTGTTAATAGAGCCACATGTAATCTCAACCATTTTAAATATGGTCAAGAATTAGGCTGGCGAGCCAGTACCAACAAATCGTCCACGCATCGCACACGATTAGACCGATCACTGGGTCTGGTAAAACCCAAGAGATCGCTGGACGCTTACTGTGGTCACGTGACCAGACACCCTGGGTCGTGGGGGCCACTGGGTTGTGTAGTTGGCATGTTCGCCGGTGGCATCAATCGCAATCGTAATACTCTATGAGCACTTGCATTGGTAATGGGCTGCCACATATACTGCTAGCATTAAAAGTACTATTTTTTTTGCACCACTACGGTTCAGGTTTGCAATCTCTGAGTGCTTCTAGTCGCTATTATGACACAGTAAGTGAAAAAGGGGGATGAGAGGACAGGAAAGCAGAAATGTCACTCAATGACGGGAAGCAAACTCATGGCACTGTGTGTGCCACAGCAACGATGTATATGTCTCGGATGTGTGTGCCTAACCTAATGCGCCACAGGGCCAGCACTGCTGTGTTCTTGTCTTGCATAAAATGGACACGGCCATTTTCTGTGTCCTTTAAAATTCTGTGTATTGTAAAAACAGTGTTCCAAAAGATGACACAAGCTATCAACATTATCACCGCAGAACATGTACATGTCATTCAGCTGTGTTGGAACGGGTACCGTGTCGTCATTATTAAGTCATTAAAATGCAAATCCAGACCTCGGTAGCCAAGTATCAAGCTCATATCGGCTCTCCTCCCGCCCTCACAACCTTCTCCGGGGCCTAATCTCCTCACAGCCCCCAGACCGCGGGATGGAGAAATTGGCTTTAAATGGATTGGCGCGGTCATTTGTAAGCAACGCTCCCACCATTCGACATGGAAATTACACAATTATCATTGTGGGCAGCCGCCCTTGCCTGCCCCACCACCACCACCAACACCAGCGAGTTACGCAAAGCCAATGCGGTAACTGACATGGAGGAAGTAGAGGAAGGCGGCCACCAGAAAGGGCACAAATATTGCTACACTCTTTCTGCCGTGTCTTCCTCCTACATGCACACCATTGATGGGCAAACAAACTTCAATCCACACGACTTGATTCAATGGAATTACTTCACACATGTTAGATTCCGAAATGAGTTAGCATACCCATAAAATGTACCCTTAAAAATTTACCCTATTCCAAAAACTAACTCTAACATGAACTCAATTCATATCTCCAAAATAATGCATAGTCATATATTAATTAATGTAAATTATCAATAATAATAATATTGAATATTTATTAATTAATTGGTTATATAATATGCAATGCCCTCCATACAATAACTATTATACATGTTTATTAAAAGGTGAAATCTGACATTTTCTTATTTCTTTTTCAATCAGGTCTTGATGCAAAGCAAGCAAGTCATTGACAACAAATTGAACAGGGACTAGTGGACTGGGAACAAGTAAACACTTGATTTTTCTAGAAAATGCAATGTTTATATGATCTATTCTTGCTCATAAATATTCTATTGTTTTGATGAGGTATAATTAGTATCAAGCGCTTAAGTGCTGAAGTCATGGCATGGGAATGGTGGTCTCGGACTCTACAATATTTTTGAGGTTTTTTTTTTAAACGTATGTTTTTATTAAACACAAACAAGACAATACAGTAACAAAAAACAAACACACAATGTCACGAATAGAGTCCGTTGCAGTTGTCAGAAGTCCACCATTTTTATTTATTTCTTTTTTTTAGTTTGTAGTGGCGAGGTTCGCCAAGTCCGGTTTGTGTAGTCTAGCCATTTCGCCCATCTGGATTCAAATTTTCCACATTGATGCCGTATTCGATGTGTGATCTCTTCCATCATGTATATTTCTTTTACAGCATCCATCCACTGGCCCTCCAAAGGCGGCTCAGCCTTATACCAACGTCTTGTTATTGTTTTATCAAGTATTCGTCGTCCTTTTGTATCATATTCTCCACATCTAAATATCCAAGATAAAGTGTTTTACATGTTTTTGGTATTCTGTATCCTATTATTTTTGTCAAGTTATTCCATATTATGTCCCAACATGTGGTAATTTTTGGACATGACCAAAATATTTGTAAATGGCCCACATTTAACTCTCCACATCTCCACAATATTTTTGAGTTTTACTCATCGCGTTACAGGGATATACTCTTTAGCAGTCGGCACCTGCATACCTCTAGTTTCAAGCAGTAACATTGCTCAAATTAGACTATGGTGAGTCAATTCGGCCCTCTTCTCCCCCCTCAGAATATGTACACTCCAAATGTTTTGGCTCGAACAAATCGTCCACCGACGTCACATTGCTAGCCTGCACCCCATGCGCTCTGGCCGGGTGCCGTGGTGTGTGGCGGGCTGTGCCGTAATCCCCCAGTGGAAACACACAGCAGCAAGACAGTTCAATTACTCGCTCCTCTGGGCTCTAATCCTTGGGGTGTGATAAAGGAATTGTGGGATTAGCATGTGTAGGAGAAGAAGCATTCTGCCGCAGTGTCGTTGTGGGGAAAAAAAAACGTGACTTTGAACGGCATGAAGCAGTTTTTTTTCTTCCAAGCACTGTGTCCAAAACCTTGGAGAACATTGGATTGACAGACTTTGGAAAGGGCGAGGGGACCCAGGCTTTTATCAGAACAGACGCTCTGAGGTAAAACACATTCCACTCGGCTAGCCTGCAGGACATTGAGTGTGCTACCTGGCCCGTGCTTGAAATTTGATGGCAAGAACTGCTTTTCAAAAGGCAAAGGTAGTTTATTTAGTCACACATACATGCAGTGAAATTCTTTGTCTGCATTTAAACCAACCCTGAGGAGCGGTGGGCAGCCCTGGTGCAGTGCCTACGGCCAACTCCAGATTCTGAGCCAGTGCATTTTCCGTGGACATTGACCTGATCACACTAATACTGTCAATAAAAAGAGAAAATGGCGTTTGTGCCTTGGGGTGCACCAATCAGTTTTTTTTGCTCAAGATCCTTTAATTTGAAGGATCGGCCGTTCCCGATCTCCAGTACCAAGTCCCAATCATTTGGCATGCTCCCCGACTTAGTTACCGATCCTGATCGGGACAAAATCACAAGTCCCGATCCTTGGAAAAAAGTCTGATCGGCCCCCGCTCACCGATATGAGGATCGGTGCACCACTACTAGTGCCGAAAAAAACTTGTTCAATGTTCAAAAATGTTTTTTTTTTTGGCCTGGTGTTTCATTACGTGCAAAGATAGGGGAGGTGATCACAGCAAAATTCAACTGAAAGTGAGCAAATTGATGATAATAGGTAAGCTTGGGTGGGAAAACAATAAAATGAGTAGGCTCTTCATACTAATACAATGGAAATGTTAGTGCACAATCTGCAATAAGTGGAGCTAGTGAGACATATTAACAATGTTCCAGGTGAATAAATGGGAAAAAGGAACAGATTAACGGATTAATCAGTCATTTTTACGGACGATTCATCGAATATCAATATAATTGATAGTCACATCCCTAGAGAAAATATTAAGATATACATTATTATACAGTGCTGTAACTAGTCTGCCATATAATCCATTTCAGTGTGACGCGCTTGTTCAAACATCTCGCTTACAAGCTGAGACTGAAGTAAATGTCCTTAATCCAAAACAAATGTGCTTTAAGCTTGTCTGTAGTCTCTCCACTGAGAATATGAGCTGAAGGAGGAATTGTAAAAAAAAAAAAAAGCACATGCTTAGAAGCTTCATACACCCGCGGCCGATCGAAGTGGTTGGTGGTCACTGCAGCCAGGAGTATAGCAAAGTCTGTTGTCTGTTTTGTGTACGGATCCGTTGGGGTGATCCACCCACCCAAAGCCCCACTGCAGGGCGCCACCTCCGACCGCCACAGACCACCTAGCGGCACAACACTGGCGTGACAGCAATAGCAAGTGCAGCACCGCCACCACGAGACACACACACACACGATTCCGTAAAATGGTAGCCTGGCGACCCAGAATGAACGCTTTGTCCACGCATTGCACATCGCTAGATGCTTGCAATGGGTTGAGTAAAACGAGGGTCGGAAAACGTTTTAAAAAATCGTGTCAATCAAGTCATGTTATCGAGTCACAGCGCAGTAGGTGGGACAAGCGGCGTGGAGGCGTGACAACCAAACTCCGCCCACGTCTCCCGTAGCCCGTACAAACTCCCCCCCTGGTTGATTGATTCCGTACTGACGCCGAGTTTCCCAGACCCAATGCAAGCATGATGTGCGATGCGTGGACGATGCGTTGGTTCTGGCTCGCCAGGCTAGTAAAATGGTATATGAGTGCTGAGTGGGGGCGATTTTAGAAAATATAGCCATTGTAATGACTAACGAGTAACGAATCCCTTTAGAAAAAAATTAACTATGACGCGATCACCTGTCAAGGAGAACTAATGCGTTAGATTACAAAGTTGCTCAAAAAGTAATCTGTTAGTGTAATGTTCGTTATTACACCCAACTCTGATGATAAATAACCAATCAGTATCCACACAACATGCTGCCTTTATGAGCTTGTCCACCACATGGAAAGTAGATGAATATTGATCAGAGCTTCCACCAAATGTTTCCTGTGCGCCCAGGCAAAGTTTTGGTCCACTGTGTGATGGGCCAGAGTCGTTCCTCCACCCTGGTTCTGGCCTATCTGATGATTCATCAGAACCTGACGCTGGAGGAGGCTGTGCGGACGGTCAGTGCCGGGAGAAACATCACGCCCAACGAGGGATTTCTCGAACAGCTACGAACGCTCGACCGGCAGCTGCACTCTCAGCGCAAAGAGCGCTGGTGCCTTTAATTCAGAGATTTTGAACCTTTTTCACCCCAAGGACCCCCTTTTTCCCAATGGCTTTTAACAATGCTACTTTTATTCATATATTGATTAATCATATATTGATGTTTACATTACCATGTTTGATTTGACTCTGTTTACGCACACAACAAACATGTGTTCTTGTTTATTGTTTTCCGTTAGTGTTTTCATTTGAAAAAGGACAAATCCAGACTGACATGGCATTCTCCATGCCATGTTTATGTGTTGTGTATAAGATTTCCCCTGGGGCATCCAGCAAATGCGACAAGCATCTCAACAAGAGGCCGAGAGAGGTCAAGAGACCAGCCTCACTGAATGCAAAGGCCCAGTTCTCTCAAGTACCAGCCTCACTGAATGCAAAGGCTCATTGTCTCAACCTCCGCGTCCGCTGAGACTGTTGATACCCCGGGGTGTTTGCAACAGGCCGACGACTTTCTGTATGTAAAAGGAGCCATGCCAATCACGTTGCAATTCACGAAGAATCGGAATCTGAATCATCTTTTGATGTTTACACTACCATGTCCAATTTGATCTCTTGCGAGCAGACAGCAAACATGTCTGAGGACTTTGAATGCACATTCCTGACTGTTGATTGAAACTGTCCATATTTGTATTAAGGTTCATAATAAATGCTTGTTTTATGTGTGTCAGGCAGTCATTTATTCTGGAACCGCTGGTACACGGTAAATGTTCCAGTGTTAAATCAACCCTTAGAGAGTTAAATTTAACTGTCCAAGTGTATTTGGTCCTCATCAGATTTGGTGTTAAATTAATTCTTTCCATGGTGTTAATCGTCGACCTGAGAGAGTGGGTATCCGTATGGGGCACAGAGGGTAGCACCGCCGCGACGCCCGTTAAGGGACGGGTGTCTGCATATCAGCCGATGAAGCCCGCGAGGGCCTGCGACTCGCCGAGTCGGCCTCAGCGCCGCTGCGACCCAAACCCCTGGGGTCCGAGCCGAAGCTCGGTCCGCATCGAGTGGCGCATGAGTCACGACGCAATGAAAATGGCGGCCTCTAAAGTTTGAGAGAGGACGAGGTGGGTGGGCTTTGGGCGGGGCTTTGTAGAGTCTAATTGACACAGCGCCTTGTAACTCTGCAAATTAACACAAGCGCTAGTAAATATTCAACTCCCTCCGGTGTTGTAATAACTCTGAGTCAATGAACTTCATATTTAACTTTAGCTCCAGGGTGGGGGAGCTAATACACTAACTTAGCATGTTAAAGCTGCCAGAGCCCACCCCAGAGGTCCCGGAGCGCACTTCACCCTGCTCCCAATCTAAGCCTTGCTTCTCTCCGCTGAGGCCTTCCCGAATGTCTGCTTCCCCTTCTTCGCCCACTTTCCTCTAAACCAGCAATAAAGCTTGAAAAATTAAGGGAAACTGCATTGATATTTGAATGTCCACCAAATATTCTCCACAAATTATATCTTCACACAACAGCTTATGTTGTAAAGGAGAGGTTATCTAGTTTTTAGGGAACATTTTAATTAGAACTTTCTACATTCTAGGAATCAGCCTGGACTTTTAACTCTACTCAAGTAGGTATTTGGATCAGTACTTTGTAGTCGTACTCAAGTTGTTTTTTTTCACAAATGTATTTTACTCTTAGAAATTTGGGTACTTTTGCCATCTCTGGACACTGCCCATGTGTGACTGAACGTTCAGTATGGATCAGTACTTTGGATCAG
>OMKY01219467.1:0-10664 GCA_900302395.1 Bregmaceros cantori | reverse complement strand
ACAGTGTCTGAAGTCGGCAGCAGTCCAGCTGTCCACACACCAGAGACGTACCCGTCGCTGTGTCACTCGCCACTCGGTGTGATAATTCTGCCGGGCGCGCGGTTGTTGCGCAAACTCATGTTTTGATCACATATCGTTTGCCTCACGGGAGTCAAGGCTCAATCCTCACGTTATAGTTTGTCATTCCATCGCGTTATTCCTCGCGAGTTGGTCGCCTTGAATCGCTTGGTGGTCGCGTTCCTTTTCCTTCCTTGTCAGAAATTCCTTCTCGGACTTTCATTCATTTGCTCGTTCTCTTCTTTCCCATTTCCCTAAAATTGCGAGTGTTATTCTATCTGTCCCCAGAACCAAGTTAGTTTGTGGGGGTAATCTTTTATTTCCACTGCTGTTACAGTTTTAACTCGTTCCTTTTAACGTAGTTCCTTTTAGGATGCCAGGACAAGCTGCATAGTGCCAAAACACATTTTACTTTTACTGAGGAAATTGAAAGCAGGTTTTAAACTTCATGTCACGTACATATAAATTTAAGGTGAATGAGGAGTGGTATGAAACAAAGAACCCAATGTTTTTTGTGTAGTAGTAACTTTAGTCTGATTATTGCTTTGGGTAAAGTAATGGATTAAAAAAAAAAACAAATTCACATAGTTTCTCTAACTTAGTTACTTGCTTCACTTTGAAATTGATGACGAGAAAAGTGTTTCCAGAGGAGGCGTTTCAGAGTGTACTAAAAGTTATGGTCAGTACTTTGATTCAGGGAGACTGAGGTCTGACCCTCAAGTCCTATATTCAAACCAGGACTTGCAGGGGAAAGCTGTGTGATTTGTTGCTGTTCCTGAAAGACAGGAATTGGACAGCTTCAGTTGTACAAACTGTTGTGTTTAGTGGCCAATGTTTGGAGCTACATCTGCAGGTGTAGAGCCTAGCTCTGCTGGCCATTGAGCGGACACTGGTCAAGTCCTTGGAAAAGACACCAAGCTGGTGCGACAGGGTCACAGACCTTGAAACGCACGGAAACGCAAATTGGGCTTCCCCTCCTTAAAAGTCCAGCATCCGCCACTGTCCCAGACATAGGATATGTTAAAATATATAGAGAACAAACAAAAAAAAAACATTTTTAACGGTTTTGTGGATTTCATAATATTCCGTTTCCGGAACATTTGAAGAAATATTTTTTAGTTTCTGTTTCTGCTCCTCGCATATTTCCACAAAATTCCATTCGTTTCCGTTCCTTGAATTTGTTCAGAGCCCTGATTCTATCTATTTATCTATTTATCAAATGTAAATGAGCTGTCTGCCAAATTGTTATGCCACTACTGATTCATGTATGATTATATTGTGATTGTGAATTGTGACATTGTTGTGTACTAGCTCACTTTGCCCATGGCAAGCTTCCCCTCTGGGACTGAGAATAAGACATGGGGACATGCAACATGGGAGAAGACCAGGGGAGATAACGTGAGAGGGAAAGTGTGTGAGGGAAACAGGAGATAGAGAGAGATAACGAGACAAAGAAGTGTTTCGCTCTGGGACAATAAAAGTATATCTCATCATCATCATCAAGAACACAGATATTGCCAAAGACGCCAAAAGACATTTCAAGTAAGTACAAATTGTCTTTGTTTCAGAAATGTACCAACATAGCTCGCTCCGATTAGCACAGCTCCTCAGTCAGGTCAAATCACCTGATTAGTGACAAAAATTGGTAGGATTAGTGACCTTAATTAACCCTTTCACAGCCACAGTATTTTTTTTTTACAAAAAGCATGCATATTGCCCATCATTATTCTACAACATCAATCAGCTGCAGGGGGTGACAGGGAGACGTCCCTGTCATTGCTCCGCCACCAGGAGACGTTCCAGAATTAAAGGAGCGAAACGTTGGTGAATGGTGGTTTCTGGCTGATGACCCTGCAGCTGACCCATGGGCACCGGGGGAGGTGCGACAGGCAGCAATGCCCAGCAGGAGACAACACCTTCCACCGTCTCTTCAAGAAAGAAATTCAGAATGGACATGGGAGAATGCGATTAACAATTGTTTACAGATCAAAGTATGAAACAAATGACAACTGTATGTAAAAACATAAATATACAATACAATGTCAAATAAAACAACAAAATACAGCAACAGCAACCATGTTAGTGAGGCATCTTTGAGAGCCTTTTAGCAGTTTTATTTACCATTGAATGTTTGAACCTATTTGTTTTGCAGTTTGGTAGTCTATACAGTCTTCCTGAAGGCAGTAATATGACAAACAATGCTTATATTTCAGTAACCAGGTCCACTTAGTTAGTTCCTGCATGATTAAAATCTGCAAAATTACTCACTTACAATTCCCTGCATGCACTCCGCCCCCGCACTATCGGTCTGACCGCCTCCATCAGCACACCCCATCCCAGAACCTGCGGTCCTCTGACTCTGGTCTCCTCTCCTAAAGATCCATTTGGCGACAGAGCATTCTGTGTGAGCCTTCTGCTGAAATCCCCTTCTCCGGTCAGCTTCAAAGCCCATCTTAAAGCCTAGCTTTTCTTCCTGGCCTTTCACAATTAAATAGCTCCTTTACCCTTCTGCTATCTTTTTTTGTTCTTGTTTTCTTTTTCCGACAAGCAACGTTGGGTTTTGTGGAAGGCATTCATCCAAGTTATTATTATTATTATTTTATTTTTTTAACTCATTCAGTGCTGGCCCTTTTCAAATTTGGCACGTCCCAATGTCAGGGTTTTTTCCAACATGTGACCCACAGAAAATGAAGTGCAGTGTCCTTATCAACAAAACACATGGCAAAAGAAACTGCAAACATTCTTCATAATCTTTCTACCAGTTTCCATTCTTCAGTAATAATCTCCAGAACATGGGTAGGTATCTAAAATAAAAATGCTGATTTCTGACAAAATTGGCACTCAGCAGTACTATAAAAAAAGCAACAACATGATAATACCTCTTTGGCACTGAATGAGTTAATAACATAAATATTTGTGTTGTTGCCACGTTGCATGTGTGTTTAATGAGATTCCAGATTGTCGTAGAACAATCCCTATGTGTGTGTGGTGCTTTCTTCGAGTAACCACATAGATATCACACTATAGGATCAAAGCTATTCAACTATCTAAAAACAAAACAAAAAACAGACAATACAGAACACAATCACGACACCAACAAACCAAACAACGACAATACAACAAATCAAAAACACTCTAAACAGACCCCCTCTCTGGACGATTCTAAATATGTTTTTTCAGTTCCGCTACAAGAAATGTTTTGCTCCCGAAAACTTGACTGCTCCATATAAATAATACCCTGATAACATAACATCCAATGTTTGATATGACTTTTGTTAGGGTGTTTCCGCCTTTCAATCAAAGCAATCAAATTGAACAATAAGGATTTAGGAGGATTTAGGAATGCAGACTGACAACATTCCAGATAGTTTGTGGGAGATATCGTCTCAAAAGTGGTTGATGTTCTGTCACTCCCAGTACATATGTATACAAGTTGCCAAAACCCCCCCTGCGAGCAGAACGTCCCCTTCACTCATCAGATCATCATTCCCAGGCTTAGGTTATTATAGCAGAAGATGAGGTATAGCCATTCAGAAATCCACATTCTTGAAGACTAGGAGTGCACTTTGGGATAACTTCAGAAATAAAACAATAACAGTAATTATGAAATCTACGATGCAGCAGTGAAGTATGAATCGCGAGGAGTGAGACCTCGGCTGTAGAGCGCTACCAGCGTTATAATTCCGTTTCTGTTCTGAGTTCCACCAATAAATTGACGTTCCCGAACCGGTTAGAACAAAAAAATATTGTTCCCAGAACGGTTAATTTCGCTCCTGTTTGCTGTTTAATGCTATATATTATATGTCGGGGCGAACCCACAACGACTCGCTACAGTGACTCGTTGTCCGCTGGAAATGCGTTACAGCCGACGTCTCGTGGCTTGTGGTGGCAAACCCACGACTCGCTACTGGGACCCGCAGCTGCCCATTGATAGCGCTAGTATCTAGTATTTTACTGGATAAATACTGTTGTTTTATTTTTGAAGTTATCCCAAAGTTCACTCCTTTGAGGAACAAAATAAAACCAGTATTAACGGTTACCACTATTTTTAAATTAGCGTTTCTGTTCCAGAACATAAAAAATGATAACGTTTCCGGTTTCGTTTTTTTTCTCTGGAAAATACAAAAACTTCCCGGTTTTTGTTTTTGTTCCTTGAACCGGTTCAAAGCCCTGATGAAAGGTTTTACCTGGTAGCGGTCATGCAGAGGGCCGAGAAGCCTTACTGTATGTTTCAGTGTCTGTCTACTCTGAATTACCACTCATGTTTCTAAACCAATTCATTCGCAGAATAGTTAATTAACAGTGATTACTTGATCAAAGTGACAGCTTTAATTTATATCCATCATAAATGCATTATCTCATCACGCCCCTAATACAACAGCTGTGCTGTGAACAGCACACTGTGAGTGTGACACCGGCAGAGGACACTAAGGAGGCGGTATGTGTGTCTGAGAGATTGTGTGTGTGTGTGTGTGAGAGAGGGTGTGTGCGCTCCGGCGGGTGTGTCAGTAGTTATTTCTTCAACTAGGCCGAGACTGAGATTGATTAAAAATCGCAATCGCCGCTTTTCTCCAGTCCTACGTTAAAGGAGTTCTATTAACCAATCAAAACAAATTAACACTAACAACAAATAATCAAAAACTGTAGGTATTTTTTTCAACTAGGCCGAGATCGTCTCGATCTCCTCTTCTTTCTTCTCTCTTCTTTCCAGTCTTCCGTTAAAGGAGTTCAGTAACCAATCCTAAATTACTGTCCTTAACTGGGCAATCAAGGTTGGAAGGTAGTTAGGTTAATAGCTGATTTATTTTTTTTAATGTTTTTTTCCAGCCCATTCAGGCTGTTTTTTCCAAGCTTTATTTATTAGGGTTGGTAGAAACAGGTGAAGATGGGGGGTAGACATGCGGGAAATACGTTGGTGGCCGGATTCGAACCACCGACTCACCGCACCATTAAGGCATATATGCGTGCTTTCCAGTGCGCTGCCTAACCGACTGAGCTACTGGGCACGATAGCTGCTATATTTCTTAAATCAAAATCTAAAACCAAAATCACGATATATAGAAGAGTTTAGTCGATTGTATGCACAATTGTATGCACAAATACACACATACACACAGCCTACAAAGTGATCTACAGTCATTTCACACAAAGCCCATCTGAAAGCCTATCTTAAGGTCAGATACATAATGTATAGGCGGCACATCCAGCAGACTGCCACTGCCATTAGGGACAGTGAGAGCCACCTGCTCAGGTCTGATTTTATTGTACTCCCATCGGAATGCCGCCTGGCCGTACCCCAGGCTTACACTAACAGGTACAGATTTTCCTTTGTACCTACTGCCATTTGTGTCTTAAATGATGGAGAGGGCCGGAGGTACAGTCTTTTGTGAGCTAATGCAGTGCTTTTTATTCGTTTCATTCCTTTTATTCCACTGGCTTTTATACTGTCTGTTCCTGTCTCTGTATGTCTTGATGGGGCCATGTATGTCATGTATGTGTAATGCTATGTCCATATCTTGTCAGGGGGAGCAGAACCTGCTTGAAACCGGCCACCTCTGAATGGAATAGAATACTTTATTGTCACCGTCACATTGTCTACAACATCACAGGGAAAATGTGTTTAGCACTCCACGTGGCACCAACAACAGCAGAAGCAAACAGTGATGCACATTCAACAAGACCTAACTAAAATAAATAAAAGCACTTAAATAATAAAAGCACTGTAAGAAGCGTCACAGATTTAACCGTTAGTGACAATAAATATGGAATAAATAGTGATGTCCAATCTCTGCAAAAATGATGCCCCCGTGTGGGACAGAATAAATGACCTTGAAGATGGAGGTTTGGAGAACAACCCATTCATTTCACAACTGAGATGTGATTGTTCTGTTCAGTCAAATGTGAACATTACGGGTCACGGGCCAAGCAATCAATTGAATGAAAGCAATAAAGTCAAATCCAGGATTCCAGACAAAGAGTCAATAGCCATTTTCTAGTTCAGAGTTTGTGACGTGAGGAGACGGGGGGACCTGAGGAGAGGCTTGTGCTATGGATACACAGGGAAGCAGTCGTGAATACCAGGAACATTGAATCAGACCATGAGCCGCCCTCCCAGGCAGACATACCATTCTGTTCTTTAACTTTCCAAGCCACTATTTCCCGATTTGATTCATTATCGATTTGATTATCTTTCTAGTTCTTTCCCTCTTTCGCTCTCACGCTCTCTCTATACATACACACACACGTGTGTCTCTCTCTCTCTCTCTCTCTCTCTCTCTCTCTCTCTCTCTCTCTCTCTCTCTCTCTCTCTGCCCTACTTAGTGCGTGCCTCTGTCTGACTCAGTCTCATTATGTCATTGCAGTAGCAGTGCATGTGCGTGTGTGTGACTGTGAGCGTGTGACACAGTAACCTATTCAACTACAAAAAAAAAGTCTTTAAACCAGCCTTACCACTGCATGCACTCTCTCACACACACACACACACACACACACACAAATGAATATGTTCAGGTTTCACATACTGGTTGCAAACCCATGCATGGACACACACACACACAGATACAGACAGAGAAAGACACACACGCACGCTCAAATGAATATGTTCAGGTTACACACACACACTGGTTGGAAGCTTAGGCATTCACACAGACACACAGACACTCAAACAAACACACACTGAAACACAACATTGTCACACAAACACGAAGATACACATGCACAGGGACACAAATTCAAACACCCAGACACAAAGACACGTAAACACTAACAAACAAAATTATCTCTCACACACACACACACAAAGACATCCTGACATACACACACAGACAGACACACACACACACACAGGCATATATATAGACACACACAAACTAACACACAGGCTAAAAGACATGCACACACAGACACATATAAAGCCATGCAAATTCACAGACACACAGAAAGACATGCTCACACAGACACACACAGACACACAGACACACACAGACAGGCAGACAGACATGCACACATATAGAAACACCTACTTCACATCAGTTGAAATGGGACAATAGCTTTTGTCGACAATTCACTTGATATGTTACTGGGTATTACATCACAACGGTTGGACATATTATGTGACAGTCAATTTGAGCTGAGAGAGAGAGAGAGAGTAGAGAGAGGGGGAGAGAAGGAGAAAGGAAGACAGAGAAAATGTGAGCGCGGGAGAGAGAGCGAGGAAGATAATGCTTGGGAGGGGGGGGATTGAAGGAGCAAGGCGTGTGCGAGAGAGAGAGAGAGAGTCGAGAGGGAGGAAAGAGAAAGAGGACGAGAGGGAGCGCGTGTGAGGGGGATAATGCGAGGGAGAGATGGAGTGACAGAGAAAGAAAGAGAGAGAGTGTGAGACTGAGGGAAACGTAGGGAGAGTAGGAGAGAGAAATGATGACAGACAGTGAGGGAGAGAGAGAGAGAGAGAGGGAGAGAGTGCGAGAGAGAGAGGGAGAAGGGGAGAGAGAAAGAGAGAGATATAGGGGTGTCTATGGTAGAAAGTGGAACAGAACAGACAGACGTACACACCCTCCCTTGCCTGAATTGTGATGGTAAAGAATGTTAAAGCACACACACCAATCACAACAATATACACCTGCCTCCTCCCTAACCCAGGCATAGAGTGTTTGCATTGTTAGGGAGGCTCATCAAACCCTCACTCTACGGACAAGGGTGTGTGTGAGTGACTGAATGAGTCTGTGTGTGTGTGTGTGTGTGTGTGTGACTGAGTGTGTGTCCCTGAGTGAGTTGTTTTGTGTGTGTGCGTGAATGAGTGTTCATGTGAGACTGTGTCTTCACAGAATGTGGTGTGCAAGTCTGTATATGTACTGTATATATATTTTTTTCTTTTTTTTTCCTTTTTTTTGCTTGAAATTCTTAAAAAATATATTTTTCTGAAAAAAGAAATCCTGTCTGGGCGAGCATGTGTGTGTTTGTGTGCATGCCCACGCTTGTGTCTGCATGCCACATGCGTGTGTGTGTCCAGGGTGTGGTCTGTGTGTGTTGACCAAAGCTGAGTCAGACAGAGACATTCCATAGAAAAGTGGGACCGGCCGATTAAGTTGTCTTACCCTTGAAGAACCAATGATAATGCATAAATTATTTGAATAAACACATACATAAATAAATAGTGAATATGTGAATAAATAAAGACATACATAAGTAAATAACATATTCAAAAACAGATGTTTCCATTGGTAAGCTTCTGTCACTGACATTACTGTAAGCACTCCTTATCAGTGTTGCCTGATTTACTTGCAAAGTTGAAGATATAAGATGAAAATAAGATACAAACAGGGTTTGCAGCAATAGTGACAAAAAGCCAGACAAGACATGATGTATAGTGACCACCACTTAATAAGCCAAATATAGGGCACTAAAATTGTAATGCGCAGGATACTAAAACCATGGATAAATTGTGTGTGTGTGTGTGTGTGTGTGTTCATACCAAACACACGTAGTCCAGTGTGGCTACTAATGTTCGATATTAGTCTTCTACCCATTCGATAGTCTTAAGAATCTCGGAACAACCCCCACCAGTCTGGACGAGAAAATCACACTAAACTTTGGCCAACCCATTTTAGCATACTCAAGGATCACACTTGTTCATACGACCAATCCTGGTCTTGCATATTACTGTCAACTCCTATTGCACGTAAACCCAAAGATAGCATTCACCCATTCAATCAGACCTAGATGTCCTAAAGAGATACAAACGGTCTGTACAATCTGGGACTTGGCAGCATCACCAGCTTCTGGAGTACAATGTGGCTGCTAATGTTAGATATTAGTCCTCTACCCATTCGATACTCTTAAGAATCTCTGAACAACCCCCACCAGTCTAGACGAGAAAATCACACTAGACTTTGGCCAACCCTTTTTTAGCATACTCAAGGATCACACTTATCCATACAACCAATCCTGGTCTTGCATATTACTGTCAACTCCTATTTCACGTCAACCCAAAGATAGCCATGCATTCACCCATTCAATCAGACCTAGATGTCCTAAAGAGATACAAACTGTCTGTACAATATGGGATTTGGCAGCATCACCAGCTTCTGGAGTAAAAAAAACGGATACCACAGATGTATTTCAACGACTTCCGAAGCCAGATGGCCTGGTTAGCACAGGTCCTCAGCAGTCTGCTGTGTGTGTTTTCTAAGTGCTGTGTTTAATATGGCTTGTGATTGTGTCTAAGTAGAGCAGGTCAAGTGACAGTCATTTGTGAATCCCCCCCCATTGACACCAGTTTGGAGTGGACTCTGAGCCCCGATTGCCTCCTATCTCTTGTCTCTCTCTCTCTCCAAACACCCCATGAAAAATCCACAAGTCCATGTGACCAGATCACATTGTTCACAGAGCACGCTGTAGCGAGCATTTCTTTTTACACCGCTGTGTGTAGCTCTGCTCCAATGCCCTACACAAGCTGCTATACAGACACCACAAGTGTGTTTCTTAAAGGCAGCACAAAATGGTCACATTCCATCCTTCACGTGTGAGCTTGGCTATACTTCACCGCGTGTGATTTAGCTTTCGCTAGCAGACCAAGGGTAAATTATACTTATATGTTCCTTTCCAATGACAGGTTTAAGGTTTGTAAATGCCGCCGGTTCTGCAATTTTCTTCATGAGTTGGCATTGTGTTGGCATGGTGACGCCGCCCGCTTTATGCGGAGAGAATCCTGGCGGCACCATGCCAACAGAACGCCAACTCATAAAGAAAACCGCAGAATCGGCGGTCGGAACGGTCGAGGTATTTACAAACCTTAAACCTGTCATTCAAAAAGAACATCAGTTTAACATAGTATTTGGTATGAGATTATGAGCATTGTCAATATGAAGATGAGTTAAGCTTAGGAGCGGTTAGATAGAAATGGCAGTTCTGTACGTTTCCTGCAAGGTTCATTAACTGATGTATTTGATGGACCACACACGAGGCTTGTTCCTAAACCAAGTAATTTCAGCATTTCAACACGAGAGTCGAACCCGTGGCCTTGAGGGATGTGGATAAGCCCTCAAATCTAAGCATCCCGATGCTGCTACTGCTGCATGTGTAAGTCATCCTATGCCTTCAGCTGTCTCCGAGTTGATGCACATTTCGCCAGCTTGAACTAGCAGTCTGGAGACGGTGGATCAATCTCTAATCAGTTTGTCTTGGGTGATGTCCAAACTGCCTCAAGGGTTTCATCCATCTCATAAATAAATAGTCAAAATGGATATCCAAGCCAAGGATAGAGGGAGAGGTGGAGAGAGAGAGAGAGGGTAGGAGAGAGAAAGAGAGAGAGAGAGAGAGAGAGAGAGAGAGAGAGAGAGAGAGGGAGAGAGAGAGGGGGGGAGAGAGAGAGAGAGAGAGAGAGAGAGAGAGAGAGAGAGAGAGAGAGAGAGAGAGAGAGAGGGAGAGAGAGAGAGAGAGGGTGGGGGAGAGAGAGAGAGAGAGAGAGAGAGAGAGGAGGAGAGAGCGAGAAAGAGGGTAGGTGAGAGAGAGAGAGAGAGAGAGAGAGAGAGAGAGAGAGAGAGAGAGAGTGAAAGAGAGAGAGGGAGAGAGAGAGAGAGAGAGAGAGAGAATTTGCAAAATGTTTCTTT
>OMKY01219466.1:0-10898 GCA_900302395.1 Bregmaceros cantori | reverse complement strand
GGGGGGGGCAGGGATGGAGGAACGAAGGAAGGGAGGGAAGGAGAGGGATGGAGGAAGGAAGGGAGGAAGAGAGAGAGAAAAGGAAGGATGGAATGTAACTGCTGAGCTCTAGTATGCTGATGTTCTATTATGAAAACAAAATTATTTTCGAAACGCTCCGTTCGGAACGGTTCAGGTAGGTTTTTGTTCTGCCACCAAAATATCGGTCCTGAGCCGGTTCGGAACGCAAAAATTTTGTTTGTTCTTAAAGTTCCTTATTTTGTGCAATGTTTAAGTTTAGATACAGTTCATACAAAATATATTTGGTGGACTTTCAAATTTCAGTGCAACTGTATTAACGATAAAACTGGCTTTAAAACGCATTACATTCGCTTCCTCGTCTGTCCACAAGATGGAGCCCCAGTTGCATGCGGCTTGACAACTCAAAGTGAAAGTGAATGGAAATAGTCTCCCAGGCATAGGATATGTTAAAATATATTGAGAACAAAAAAAACGTTATTAACTGGTTTTGTGGATTTCATAATGTACCGTTTCTGTTCCGGAACAATTGAAGAAATCTTTTTTCGTTTCCATTTCCGCTCCTCGTAAAAGTCTGTAGAATTCTGTTCGTTTTCGGTTTTCGTTCCTTGAACCAGTTCGGAGCCCTGATTATTAATACTGATGTGTTTGGCTAAAACTACTGCTTTTTGTTTCGCTATTATATTATACTTACTGTATCAGGGTGATGACCCACGTCTGAAGTCTAATTCCATGTTATTGATCAGTTATTGATTCCGCTGGTACAGGACCGAGGTCCGAGCACACAAAACATACAAAACGGACACCAGTTCGACGCACACAAAATCCGACCACTGGATGTCACTCTGTGATCAGTTATACATAATGTACATATACATAAACCACTGGCTCCGTTCATAATTTTTGAAATGTTCCGTTTCAAAAAAGATCTGTGGTTGATCAGGAATCTCCTGTATTTAGAAAGCGTTTTTTGAACCACCCCAAAGCCAGTTTGGTTGTGATTTGGTGTCCCACGAAAATCAGTTGAATGAGGAAAGTCTTGTTGTCTTTCCCTAGAGGGAGTTTGGTGATGACTGCACACTGAAGGAGCGCATCGAGGAGAACGGTTACAACACATACGCCTCGTCGCGCTGGAGGAACAAGAAGAGACAGATGTTTGTGGGACTCAACGTCCACGGTCGGCCATTGCGGGGTCGCAAGACACGACGAAAGAACACGTCCACGCATTTCCTGCCCATTGTGGTGTGACGTGGGGGGGTCCAGGCGGCAGGAGAGTGAACGATGGAAAGACACAGATCAAGTGCACGGCAGAACGCCAAGGCATGCGTGTGGCAAGACTGTTTGACAATGCTGTGGTATTTTTCACATTGCTGTAAATTGTGGCATTTGGTCTTCAGTATCACGTTCTTCCGGGGGACTACAGAGAATACCTCCAATGACACTCTAACCCATGACCGTGGCAGTGAAAGATGGCTTCATAAAACGCTAGGTCAAAAGGCACGCGGCATTGGCTGTTTTTCCAGGAAGGCGGCATTGATCCCCGTACATTCTCTCCAGGAAAGACATTGGGGAATGGCACCAAGAATTTCCTCCTACACTTCTGACGCCAATGTTGTGAAGATAGTGGTGGCCCGATTCTGCTTGAACACTAACATCTAAACCAAAAGCCTTTGTTTTTTTTTTGGCTTTCATCCTGTTTAATTTCAAATGTCAGGATCCAAATCCCTCCTTGTGTACACTCAAACAGGCATTTGGATCCTCATCTACAACCTCCTGATTTTTCTTGGAGTGCAACGCAGACACAAGCGCATGTGTTCACAGTTGTTTCAGCATGTTCTAGTTTAGGCAAATACCACTTATGTTTTAGGTACATTTCTCCTGTTTCTCTCTGGGAAATAACAGCATATTACTTTCAGCAATTGGATTTCAACAAAGCTGCCTGGTGTAAGGCTTACAGTCATTCTTGGATGGGCAAGAATTTGAGGAATTTGAAATCTAAGGCTGCTGTAACTTAAACTTTTGTGTGAATTCTTTGAAATGCACTGGAGTCCATGAAATTAATGCATTAATATTGTCTGTTAACGTCTAATTCATGAACGTAATCTTTTCTGGAATATTCTTGTAGTCACATTTGCAAGTGATCGCAAAGTAATGAAGAACAGTCGTCCCTTCCTTTATTTTCAAAATGAGGAGAATCGAACTATGTTACTGATTTCTAAAAATGACTGTTTTTAAAGTAGCCCTGTCTGTGTAGTAATGGAGTATGACACTGACACTGGGGGAAGCTGACTCTACCGCACTCAGCATCTACAACAAATGCGACATCAGTCTCTGCACATGCCCATTAACGTTTTTTGCGCAAAATCCGGATTTTTCTTTGCTGTTTGCCTCTCCCCTGCTGTCGGGTAAAGTTGAAAAAAGTTTGCTGTACATGAATATGTGCCCCACTCGTATTACAGCTAACAACAGCAAGCCTGGATTCTTCTATTGTTTGCGGTCGGACTCGTCATCTATTTTGATGATATTCCACTGTCCGAGCAAAGATGAAGAGACGTAGCACAGATCCACACCGTGTGGACGCACATTCCTCACATCCGTTTCCTTCATTTCCCTCTCATATGGACGTAGCCTAAGAAACAACATGGAATAGAACTTAAGGATGGGTCTGCCATCGTGCTGTGCAGCAAGGAGTTGATTTGCGAGCTAAGAGTCAGAGCAGATGTTCAATCTTCTGGACACTCCATCCTATAGTCCTAGCTGAAAGGTTAAACTGACTCCATAAGGATGCACTAGCTCTATTTTAACAAGGATCAAGGAGTGGAGATGGTTCCTTGAAATCTCTGAAAGGTTCTAGCCATAAGCCATTCAGAGATAGCAATAACCACTAGAAAACTTAAATGGAATGAAATGCACTGGAATTTGACCAACAACTCTGGACAGCACCCTACGCACAAAAAATAGTACAGCAAGTGCACAAGTGCACCATTTGAGACGCAGTACATGGTTTAATCCTGATCGAGTCATTCCAGGGGCTTGAAAAAGCGGAAGCCAGTGTCTCCCTGCTTGACACACAGCACATAATGGCCTGAATTGTTGAAAAATACTTACATGAAAACTTCTCTTTTGATATGCATAATGGCAGCTCAGATAAGGTGTCCACATAGAGGAAATGACCAGTCTTGACACGGGAATATGTCTAGAGGGTTCATTTATTAAGCTATACTGGACATTAGCCGGGTATCGGCTAGCTAAGCTAAGCTATGAGCTAAACAGGAAAACATGGCCGAACAACCACATCTTCTTCTTCTTCTTCTTGTCGTTTAACGGCGATCGACACTTGACTTAAGCAGGTCATTTACGCCGGTTTTACAAAAATTGCGGAGCAAGCTGCTTTCACAGCCTACTCTGTGCTGCTTTCACAGCCTCGACAAAGTATCACTGATTTATAGCTGATGGGTGGGGACATCCAATGATGACAGGACAATGGAGGCGTGACTCTACAAGTCACATTTGCATAACATATGCCGGAAGAGCAGGCTAATAAAACATATAAATGTGCAATATACAATCAGCGAAGATAGCAATAAAACAATTATATAATGCAGCGGTACTGACAGTGATTGTACAAGATGCTCCACGCCTATACGACAGCTGGCATTCCCTGTTTGTCAAACATTCACATATTTACAGAACATGCACAGCATAAAATGACATATAATATATAGAGTTTCTACGATGTTCTTTCCTTGAGCTGCATGCTGTTACAGCAGCTGGAATGGCTGTCAGCCCCGCCTTCTTCTGAATAAACCCAAATAACAAATATATTTTCACATACGAATGATGAATATTTATATTTATTTTCCAATTTCTCTGTTCACCCAGCCCTCGAAGGAACCAACATTAATGCATTGTTGAAGCCTCTAGGGGGGGATGTATATTATATATGTATAATAATTCGACCAGAGGCCAGAGGAAGAAGGAAAACCAAACGTGTGTGCATAGATCCTTATTTGTTTAAGTCGTACCGTAACAAACGCTGCTTGTAAAGGATTCGCTTTTTGGGGGAAATTTTAAATCTCAAACAGACCCACGGACCCTCCCGTCATTAGCGGCTCCTCCTGCCACTGTCAGCACCCATGCAGGAACGGAAACCAGCCTGTGTGCACGAGGATGTGTGCGTCTGAATGCAATCATGTAAGAATGCAGAGTGCATCGCTGTGTCTCACATGCTGCACTTGTGTGCCTGTGTACCGCCGTTGATTTGCGCTTAACACGTAGACTGTATATAAATATGGACATCGCATTCACTTCCATGTGCTTTTGCTAGTCAAGTGGGCAGAGTCGGCTGCCAAAAGCACGGAGCCTATGGGATTTACAATAGAAATATACCAATTTTAGCAGGCCGTTTAAGCTATTTAAAGATTGTTTCTAATTGATGTTTTAATGCATATTGTCGGGATAATTCATTAATTGTGTGAGGGGGGGTCATAATTTCACAAACGCGACAGATTTGGCGTTATTATTTTTAATTTCAGCTCCCATAGGATCCCATTCATTCTGACTCTGTCGTTGGCGCCCCTACCGACCAGTATCACCGGAAGAAGTTGCATGTGGGGTGTCTCTCTCTCATATACTGTATCGCTCTCTCTATCTCTCCTGGTACCGGATAGACGGGTACTTTCAAGTCCGTTGAGTTGCGGGCGAAACGGAGCAATATCACGCGTGGGGGGCAGAAGGGAGTCACAAGCGTTTTGCATGCTCTAACGGTGTGTTTCCATTGGAATTGGTGGCCGCTTGTTCTGGCGGTGAAAGTCCCGAAAATACCTTGTGAGTGGACGAGAGGAGACGCGGCATGGATTCGTGCGGCAAGAATTTGTGCCGCAAATCACTTGCCGCGTGACTGGGCGGCGCGGCGAGTGGCAACTCTACCACCGCTGGCACGAGCGGTTATTTCGAGTATTCGCGCCGCCAAAACAAGTGGCCAACAAATCGAATGAAAACACATCGTAACTGTCACGACACAGCAGTTCCCTGTAGGGGATTTCTTATGCAGCTCCGTATACGGACGGAGGTATATACACAAACTACGGGAGCAACGACTGGAATGGATCGACACATTTTAATCCGTCTCCGCAGGGTGTAACGAGGGCTGTAGGGCAGCAGCTGGGCACTTTCAGGGCACTGAAATTCACGCACTGAAGCATAGTGCCCAAAGTGCACCAAGTGAGACACAAGATGTGTGCATGTTTGAGGACGGGCATTCATTTGAGTGGTTGTGGGTATACATGAGAGAGAGAATGCGCAAGAGAATGAGAGAGAGAGTGATGAAGGGAGGTATCCAGCACTGGACTGAGTGAATTCACTGCATCAACTGTGGAAGTAATAACTATACTACTGAAGACATGTTATTGTGTGACACCTTGCAGTAAGCGTTGTTACTCTAACTTCAACCTAATTGACCCATAAATTATTAGAGGCACCACAAATTTCTACATTTCTGCCTTTGATGACAAATAAAGGTCATGTGAAATCATCACAAATAATCATATAATCAATGCATCGCAATCCATGGTGCCTTTTGAAGCACATTTTTGGAAATAGTAGCCATCTGTATTTAGGTGTGTTTGGTGTGCAGCATTTACAGACTATGAAGTACAATTATTTTTTATTCTACACACAAACAAAATGATTATCCACTATTAATATTAGGTCAGAGGCTATATTATCTGACGTTATCTGGAGAATAAAAATCACAAATAATTTTGACTCGACAAGACATTTGATAAAGTCAATAATGTTTTTAAACAGTCATGTGGCTGGTTGTTAAATTGTGGAGGAATCACTGACCTAATAGTTGCACTGGAATTTAATCGGCATCTCTATAATTAAAACAAACCAAGCAGCTACTTTTGTTCCGTCAAAAATTGGGTGCTTGTTGCTACAGTCTGGCACTGCCTGAAACATGACAGATAGATTGAAACTTCATCGTGAAACAAATAACAACTAGATGAAGTAATGATAAAATAATAATAAAATTTACCAAAAACAACAATAATAATAACAATAACAGACAAAAATATATCAATTAAGCAATACAAGCTAGCTGCTGTTATAACCACAAGTTGCTAAATGCTCTTTTAAGCAAACAATTTTAAGCAAACTTCCTGTTTCTCAGAACTTTGACTTTGACTGTTGAGCAGAGTCTTCCGCAGATTTACTGTCACTGATTGGCTCTTTCAGAAAATCCATCTATGCGGGAGAAAGCAAATACACTTTCACACATGGATGGCTATAGCCTGGCAAGCCAGAAAAAAATTTGCAGCGTGCGAATGTCACATTGTTTGTCCAAAAACCTGTCTGTAGACTTTGAACAGTGGTGGAAGTGACGCGCAACTACCGGCCTCAGTGAGATTTGCGCGGCAGTCGCATATTTTTTTCTGCCCTGTACTTTTTCTTCAATTGAGCGGCGGAAGGGGGTGTGGCCAAATTATCAAAAATGACGGGACAGCTGTGTCACCAAACAGCTGACCCATCATGTGATGCTTCTGATGAGGTCAGAAGACTAGATGAAACACGTCATAACTCTCAGGTTACTACAAAAGAAGACATAATGAACTACAGGTTTCCTTATGCACTAGCAAATATTAAGTAACAACCCTTGCTGCAATGTGTATTCTGTTGGAAAAAAAACACCTAGGTCCCTGCACAGCCTCCAGTCATTGATATTTTATACACTAAAAGCATATTTACAATATAACAGTAGACACATAATACAATAGCTGACAATTTTTATTTTTATTTTGTGTGGTTCTTATGCTGTACGTTCTCACACAGCCGCTCCGGAACGGCTTCAAGCCTCGCTACCCCTGTTGTGCAACACTGTTTGCGCAATAACAGCGGCTCATTCCGTGCCAAATGCAGACAAGCAGTGAATCTTTTTTTTTTTTGGAGAGTCCACTTCCACTGAAAGGGAGACCACAGCGAGGACCGACGTAATCGTTAACTATTTTAGCCTTTCAAGCTAGCTTCTGTATGGTCTTTGGAGATGGGGAGATAGAGATGCTGTGTCTTAAATGGTGCATTTGTGCACTTTGTGAACTAGTGTTAGTGCGTAGGGCGCTGTCCAGAGTTGTTGGTTAAATTTCGGTGCACTAAAAGTGCCTGGTTGATGTCCTAAGAAGGGTCGGAACTCACTGCACGCACTAAACGGCCGCCACGTTGCCTATATAGCGGGAATGGAATGACGTTGACATCACGGACGAGCGCATGCACACATCATATCCGTTAACGTGGTGTAGGCTGTTCACTCGCTAGCAGGGCTCCAAACCGGTTCAAGGAACGAAAACCGAAAACGAGCGGAATTTTACGAGGAGCGGAAACGGAAACCAAAAATGCTTTCTTCAAATGAAAGGTTTCAGAATGAAAAGAAACATTATAAAATCCACAAAACCGGTGAAAAACATTTTTTTCCTTTCTCTATATATTTTAGCATATCCCATGTTTGGGAAACTATTTCCGTCCACTTTCACTGTCAGTCGTCAAGCCCCTTGCATCTGGGGCTCCATCTTGTGGACTGACGAGGAAGCGAATGGAATGTCTCCCAAGTTTGAAAGTCCACCAAATATATTTTGCATAAAAAACATATCTAAACTTAACAATGCACAATATAAGGAACTTTATGAATGAACAAAATGTTCCGAACCGGTTCGGAACCGGACCAATATTTGTGTGGTGCAACAGTTCCGGGAACAAAAATGTTAAATATAGACCTACCTGAAACCGTTCGGAACGGAACGTTTTAAAAATAATTTCGTTTTCAAGCCCTGCTCGCTAGTGCCATGGAAATTTGGTAGAGCAACGTGCCGAAGTGTCACAGCAAAACAGAGGTGTTCGATTTGAGACAGTACTAAAGTACTCACCACACTCACCAGTACTAGTACTGGTGAGTGCAGAGTGCATTAAAAAGTCAGTGAAGTATAGAGCGCTATACTTCAGTGCAGAGACACAGATGCACTATATGAGACACAGCAAGTTTGAGAAGGGGCAGGAAGGGAGAGGGGGGTGGGGGTTATAAGAATGGAACAGATAAAACAAGAGAATGAGACAGCATGAGAGACAGAACCGAAAGAGAGAGAAGGAAAGGAACAGGATGGGGGGAAAAGTTAAAACGAAGACTTCTGCTTCATCATTAGATTGTCACGCAAAAGTGTGGCCACATTTTAAGCAAAGCGTACTACTTAACCGCTGTGTTGTGACTGCAAATATTTATTTATTTTGTGAGATATTTAACTGGAGGGCTACACTTGGCATTTCCGTGCAGTCCTTCCATTTTATAGGAACTCTATTATGTGAAATAAAGACTGTTCTTCCACCAGAGCACCGGCGCTGTGTGTGTGTTTTTTTCATATAAATAACAGCGGCAAACAGTAAATGTTGCAGTGTTATATATGCAGTGTCAAAGTTCTTTGAATCTTTCAGAGTTGTTACAACAATGAAGCGAATTGAATATTGACTAGTGTTGGTGTTCATTTGTAGAGTCACTGTGTCAATTAGACTCTACAAAGCCGCGCCCAAAGCCCCGCCCACCTCGTCCTCTCTCAAACTTTAGAGACCGGCATTTTCATTGCGTCATGACCCATGCGGCACCCGACACTTGGCGTGGACCGAGGTTCGGCTCGGACCCCAGGGGTTTGGGTTGCAGTAGCACTGCCGACTCGCTGTGTCACAGGCCCTCGCGGCCTAAGTCCGCTCAGATGCAGACGCCCGTCTCTTCACGGACGTGGCGGCGGTGCTGTACAGTGTTAGCCAGTGTTCATTTTTTTACTCAATTTCAAGTTAATTTTAAGAGGAGTTAAACACTATGGAAAGAGTTAATTTAACACCAAATCTGATAAGGACCAAATACACTCAGACACAGTGTTAAATGTTAACTCTTTAAGTGTTGATTGTGAAATTTACTGTGCACCACATTGGTGCATCTGGGACATATCATGTAAATAATGAGGTCAAAGCTCATCTGCGGTTTGGATCTTCCAACCCTAAAGTGGAGCTCAGGTGAGCCTGGCTGTCCTCAGTTAGGCCCCCCCCCAAATCCCAGAAACAGGCCTGCATACCGGGTTAGTGAAAGTGGACAAGATTTCTCATGTTGCATCCAGGGCTTTGAACTGGTACAAGGAACGAAAACTGGGAACTTTTTGTATTTTCCAGGGAACAGAAATGAAACAGAAACCATTATTATTTTTTATGTTCCGGAACAGGACCGGTTCATTAAAAATAAAGGTAACCGGTTAATAGGGGTTTTATTTTGTTCCTGGCACAACTTGACACAAGCTGACAGGAACGAAATTAACCGTTGTGGGAACAATATGTTTTTGTTCTAACCGGTTTGGGAACGTCAATTCAATGGTGGAACTCATAACCGGAAAGTTATAATTCTGTTTCTGTTCGGAATGAACCGATTGCTTCCCTCACTGCCACCTCTCTTATGACAGGCTAGCTAGGGGGTTAGCGTTAGCGGCTATTCTATGGTTCCAAAACGGGCTAGCTCAGCCTGTGTTCGATACAATGCATTCTCATGGCCCGGCCTAACTTGGCTCTGTCGGCAGCTAGGTCACAAGCATATAATGGTGTTTTGTCAACTTCCGGGCCACACTCGCTTCTCTCTTCTGGGAGACAGGAGGGACTGAGCGAGAGATTTCCATCTTTGCAGTTATAAAGATGATAGCGTCTGATAGTATGTTTAGCCACAGCAACTTCCTCCACAGTAATGATGTACAAATGGACTAATCGATGCCAGCTGTGATGGCCTAGATCAAACACATAGATCAAACACATAGATCACAGACATAGATCAAACACATCCTCCTGTCTCTCCTCATCTTTTTCCTCACTCTTTATCTCTCTCTCCCTTCGTGCCCCCCTCCTTCCCTGTTGCCCTTTTTCTCTTTTGCTGTTTCCTTCCTACACTTTGTCATTTCCCCCCTTGCCCCCATTCTCTCTCTACCTTTCTCTCGCTCTCTCTCTCTCTCCCCCTTCATCTGTCTCTCCATTTCTCTCTCCCCTGTGTTGTCTCTCCCTCTCTCTGTCTCTCCGTTTCTCTCTCCCCTGTGTTGTCTCTCCCTCTCTCTGTCTCTCTCTCTCTCCCCCTCGGTCCCTCTCTGATCCAGAGCAGATTGAATCGGATACAGTCTTCACCCCTTTGGACTCCTCTCCGCCATCCTTCAACCACACTCAAAGTACAAACACTCACATACTGTAATTCCTTTCATTGTCACAGTGCAAGCAAGCGGTACAACTTAATTTGACCCAAAACTGAATCCTACCATTTAATAACAGTATTATTAAATGGTGTTTGATAACAGTGTTACCAAATTCTCTATGACATTTGATATGTCAAGATTCAAGATTATTTTTATTCGTCGCAAGGACACACAAGAACAGCACTTGGCAAAAACACCATGTACCATCCTGTCACAATTCCTACAGTAAGCCTGACTTTTGCAATATTTCTGGGTTTTAATTGTGTACCGCTAATTTGTCATGTGCGTAAAATGTGATCGCCACAGAGTTGGCCATGGTTTGAACTGTTCAATACACATGATGCCCCTCGAGACGCTGCTGTCTAATATTCCGGAATTTATCCTCGGGGCCAAGCCATGTCTATCATTTTAATGGCAAATCCATTGCCTGTGTGTGTGTGTGTGTGTGTGTGTGTGTGTGTGTGTCTGTGCTCTTGTATTTGTATGTGGGTATGGTTGTTTTAATGAGTTGGGAAGATTGGGGTCAAGTGTTCCCTTCCTTTTATTCTCGTTGTTTTGCTTTGTTATGTTGCTGTAAAGCACTTTGAATTGCTCTGCATGAAAAGTGCTACATAAATAAAG
>OMKY01219464.1:0-11100 GCA_900302395.1 Bregmaceros cantori | reverse complement strand
GTGCATGTTGGTGCAGACTCACACTAAAGTGTGTGATTGATCATGGGTAGCAAATGTGCTGAACTGTCCTCTTCTCTCTCTCTCTCTCTCTCTCTCTCTCTCTCTCTCTCTCTCTCTCTCTCTCTCTCTCTCATTTTCAGCACTCTCACCCCATCTCTCTCTCTGTTCCTCTACCTCTCTCTGCCGCACTTGATGTCTCTCTCTCTCTCTCCCTCTCTCTCTTTTTGTTTCTCTTTCCATCCTCCCTCTCTTTCCCTTTCTCACTGATAGTGATGGTCTGTCCTCTCTCTCACTCTATAGTGGTCACCACTATCTCTCTATCCCTTTCTCTGTGTCTCTCTCTCTCTCTCTCTCTCTCTCTCTCTCTCTCTCTCTCTCTCTCTGTCTCTCTAACACTGTCTCTCTCTCTCTGTTAAACTCGCTGTATCTCATACACTCTCTCCTGTCTCTCACTCTTTCTTTCTCTCTAGATAGTGATGGCCACGCCCTCCTCCTCTCTGTACTCGTCATCACTCTATCACTTTTTATTTTTTGTGTCTCTTTCCCTCTCTGACACTCGCTGTGTCTCACTCTTTCTTACAATCTCTCTCCTCTCTCTCGCTCTTTCTTTCTCCCTAGATAGTGATGTTCACCCTCACCTCTTCTCTCTCTCTCTTCTCTCTCTCTCTCTCTCTCTCTCTCTCTCTCTCTCTCTCTCTCTCTATAGTGGTCACATGGTCACCACTATCTCTCTATCCATTTTCATCTATCTCTTTAACACTGTCTCTCTAACTCTCTCTCTCTCTCTCGCTGTGTGTCCCTCTTTCTCACACTCTTTATCTCTCTCTCTCTCTCGTCCTTTCTGTGATAGTGATGGTCACCCCCTCCTCTTATTTCCAATCTATAACACTCCCCGCCTCACTTTTCTCTCGCCCTCTGTAACCAGCCGAGGCTCAGTCCTCTCCCCCCCAGCACCCCCCCACACACACACACACACAGCTGTTCCTGCTGACATTTCCCTGGTCTGTGTGACACCATGAGTGGCAGCCGCGGGCTCTTTGGAGCATGCGGACACGCAATGGCCTGCTCGGAAGAGATAAGACAACCATACGTGCACGTGTGGGCACATTTACAACACACGCATGCACGCACAGATGCACGTGCATGGTTTTGTCGTGCCCACTCACAACGCTTCCTTGCGAGCGGCAAGCATTTTGCAGTTCCGCTGCATTTATTAGATGTGATTTTTTTTACACGACAGCCATATGCCAGGATGCAATACTTAGAATTGCATACACACAGAGGATCCGAGCCTCTAAGCGTTCCATGTTCATGTTCACTGTGATGTTTTGGTGGGTACATTTGAGGGAGGCACACACATCGGATCGGTTCCAGAAAGCTTGTACCTCGGGTAACTTGTGTGTACCCGACCTCACTTGGTGCCAAATGTGATTTCACACTTAATTTGCGCCATCGCCCTTAACAAGTTGAGAGTCGACTCACCCAGGCACCTGATGCCTAACAGGCCTAATTTCATATTGTTTTTTATGTCGTCCTTCAGCGATATTGCACTAGATTATTTGGATGACATAGTTTACCTCAGATCTTGCAGTTATCGCCCCCTTTTCATCTTAGCTAGTCTTTTGAGTTGTATGAAGTATAGGTAAAAGTATGTAACAACCAGGCACTGCCTCTATTTCATAGAAAAATGTTTACCATAAGAAATCCAGTACAACCAGAATGAATTCATGTCATCAAATCAGACTTTATTTATATAGCATTCATGCAGAGCAATTCAAAGTGTTTTACAGCAACACAACAAAGCAAAACAACAAGAATAAATACCCACATACAAATACAAGAGCACACACACACGCACGCTCACACACAGGCAATGGATTTGACCCCGAGGATATACAGCAATAGGAAATGTGAGGCACCACTGTCAATTGGTGCCTGCATCTTATAGTGTGTAAAATATGGTTTATAAAATAAAATAATGAATAAAATTACAAATAAAATTAAAATACAGACTGCTATATAAATACAATAAATTGCAGACTGCTCCACAGACAGCAGTCTAGCCCCAACAAAATAAGTAGTTCTAATTTTTAAATTTGGTATGTTATTTGTTACACGACCAAAGTCAATATCAAATACGGCCATTTTAGTTGATCCTATCTTCACCCACGCTTGTGTTCATCGGGCCAAGCTAGGCTTACTAAGTACTGCTGTGTGCCAGAGTTAGTACATGCGCAATAGCAAGAGAGTTATGTGTGATCGTCAATTTTTTTGAGACATATTTTGGTTTTACCAGACCCAATGATTGCGTGCGATCCATCCATACAGTGATGCTGTTCCCTTACTATGGTGCTCCCTACTTTCCTGTATTCTGTGTCACTCTGTATCTCCCTCTCGCACTCTTAGCTCCCCCCACTTACATAAAACCACGTTTCTCTCTCATGTCCAGGCTCATAGAAACATACTGATGCTCAGCTGTGCATCAGCTTGCACACACAGACATACACATCAACACACACACACACACACAGATACGCACACACACACACACACACACACACAGTTGTAGTGTCCACCATCTACATGAGACGACAGGACACTGGCGGCAGATGGCTGCTGTTTGCTACAGCAACCACTGCACATAAAGCCATTGGCCTGGATGAACACACACAGACAGACACACAAGACATACGCACTCACACAAAGTCACACACGTAGACACACAGAGACACGCAGACAGACACACACACGCAGACGGACACACAGACACATAGTCACCCATAGACACACCCAGACATTCACCGCAGAATAGCATACACACACAGAGACACTCACACAAATAGCCTGGATCCCCCAAATGAGAGACTGCCACCTGTCAAAGGCATGTTACATCATTCCCATCCATTTGGATGAGGCACAACTTTTCCACTGTGTTGTGGTGGACAGATAGTGTGTGTGTGTGTGTGTGTGTGTGTATGTGTGGGGGTGTGGGTGTGTGGATGTGTGAGTGTGTGTATTTGTTTGAGTTTAGGATCCCCATTACTCCTCTACCTCTCACAAATGAAGTCATGTTCCTACAAACACCATGAAAACAGTGCGATTAAAATATGATTAACCATTCAATTTTGAGATAGAATGGTGATCAGATTGCGGTAATCTGATTATGTGAGGAATTGAACTCCAGTTCATTACTTTCTATATTGGTTACATTTGCCAGAAATATGGGATTAAAGGCACTTACTTAGTCAATATAAAAATACAATTATTGTAATTGTAGTGACGTGTAAATGTGCTAGCCTGGCGAGCCAGAGCCAATAAATCGTCCACCCATTTGTGCGCCACTAGATGGTACATTGGGTCTGGGAAAATTAGGCAGGCACTGCCCGTATACGGGCTGATCAATGGAATTATTCTAATCGAGGCATGGACGGAGTTTGCTATGGATGACGAGAGACGTGGGTGGAGTTTTGTATGGGCGACACAAGAAGTGGGCAGAGTTTGGGATGGAGGCGATGCGAGACATTGATAGAGTTGGGTTGTAACTCCTCCACGCCGCTTGTCCCACCTACTGCGCGGTGACTGCATAACACAATTTGATTGACACTTTTTGTTGACACGTTTTTCAACCCTGGTTTTACCGGACCCAACGATCATTCTAATCGCGTGTGATGCGTGGACGAGTCCTTTTTACAGGACCCCACAGGCACTTTTGTATGGCATTCATAGAGCACCATTTTGCAGTAAAGCTCTATTGTCAGACTTTTGATCCCCTGCCAGCCTGTTTCAATTACTTCTCCAAAAATCAATTAAGGAACAAAAATGCAAATTATATTTGAAAAGCTTATACATAATTCCTTTTTTTTATTCAATCGCATGCATGTCCTGTTTGTCCCTGAACTATTCCAGTGCGGCTTCTAGGATCATTTGTTGTGATTACTGACTGCTTATGTGGAGACTGATTCAAATACAGTGTTGTGATTACCACGGCTGATGGAGAAATGGATTTAAATACGTTGCCATAATGTGCCTCTCCGGGGCTCTCCCACAGGACCCACAGCCAATGGCTTGATAATTACTACGCAGTGGTAGCGATTAGCTTGTTTTTCTCCCTTAAAGTGCAATGTGGAATAGATTGACTGTTTCTGTCTGTTTACGTATAATTACAGCAAACCAGTGTTTTTTTCTTTCTCTGAATCGCTAAGGACACTATATGAGATGGCAAAGTGCTGTGTTAAGCATATGGAAGGATAAGCTCAGGGGCTGTTAAGAAACACTCCCAAGAACAACAGCATACTTCTCGATTCCACATCCTGGGCAAGGAACCGACACCGTCCCTGGTGATCGGTGTCGGTATCGGTTACTTTTCAAGAGTAATCTGACTACTGATTACTGACTACTACTCTTAAAAGTAAGTCTTTAAAGTTAGGAGCTGGCTCTGGCGCAGTGGGTTATACCCCGGCACGCATCGGGGGCACTCCGAAATAACTCCATTCAGATAAAGTTGAAATTCTAATAACGATCCGCTTATTTTGTTAGGGTCTTCAGGGTTAGGTTAGGGGTTAGGGATAGGGTAGATCATGCCCTGAGATCGCTTCGGCTCGCGGGCATATACTGCAGGTTCGCTCATCCCTGTTGTCTCACCCCCGAGAAAGTTTTGATTACAGACCACTGTATTTTAAAACTGACGAAGTGAAGTTGATCGTTTTTTGCTAACTATGTGTGTGGAAATGGTTAGTACGCCATTCTCCATGAGTGTAACAGATTATTTCCAATTATTTTTAACTAACCAACAATGGTCCTCAGACCAAAAGCCACCCCCCTATCGGCCGTCTTCCCAATCCCGTCTTCAATTATGTTCCCCACTAATATATTACCTACTGACCTTCATTGACTAGCAAAGGTGTTATTCCACACCACATTATACATTCCATACTGCATTATTAGAACATAATGCCAGCCGCTCACCCCCTGCCTATGGGCAAGTTGTGCCAGGGCTGGTCGAACATATGTTTAATATCACTTCTTCCCTTCGGACCACTGACTTTCTCATTTGTAATTTAATACCCTTTCCTTCCCTCCCCCCACACACCCTCTCCGCTCCCCCTGGTCTCCTCCCCTGTTGGTATGCATGCATGTACAACACAGCAAATAATTGCACATAATTGGATTTCCATAGCTGACTGACCTCATGGACTTGCTGCTTAGCCCCACAGTACACTGTTAGAGGAATGGAAACAAGTGTAATAATGGTGGTGGGTGTATCTGCATGCAGGTTTGTGCATACAATTATTTTAATAGTCAATTAGTTGCAGATTATTGAAACGATTAGTCAAGATTCAAGATTAAATTTAATTTGCCATATTGATGCAAATATATACATGCAATTATATAATGTGTATATTAAATCATATAATAAAATATAATATATAATATAATTAAATTGTATATATATGGAATTTTAGTTGGGCATGCAATCAACAGGTAATGAACAAGGTCAACACAAAAGAAAGAAAAGCACATAAGTTATGAAGAAGCATTGGCATAGAATCAACACATCTAACATCATCACCGCATCAAGCAGGGCTACCCCCTACGTTCAGCAGCATCACTGCGTGTGGGAAGAAAATGTTTCTCAGACTAGAGGTCTTAGTGCGCAGGCTTTGGTAGCGCCTTCCCGAGGGAAGGAGGGAGAAAAGGTGGTGTGCTAATCTATTGGATATTTTTCCCTGAGAAAAAAAAGGGTTGTTACTGTAGCTCAAACTGCAAACACAATGCAGGGCATGTATTCTAATGCCGGTGGCTCGCAGAGTTGTGCACTCACATCCCCCACAAATTTGCATAAAATACGTTTAGCTTATTGTTAATCAGGAAATTTGCATTGTGTGTTAATGTATGCTGTATTATTTCAGCAATTTTCTTCATATCCATGTTTGCTTCATCAATTATTACCATTTATTTAGACGGAAATTTGCAATTTATGAAAGAATTTGCATGGACCAATTTGGCGCCACCTCAAACAACACCTCTGCAAAAATGGTTGAGAGGTCGATGATATGGAGAATATCGCAACTTCTTATCTCTTGCTCTCCATAACAAACAGCAGATGTACCACTCCTATCGAGCTATCCTCCAATAATCTGTCTTCACAATAAAACTGCTGATTCTTCCTGCTCGCTGTGTGCTGAATATGGCAAAAAAAATAGCTTCATTACATGCCATCTGGTTTTCCATTGTTAGAACCGGAAGATGTTTGAAAATGTTGCCAGGATCGCAAATATGACTTGTAAAATGTCAGCGCGGTGGAGGGAGGTAAAACATTGTTCTCGCACACTAGCGTTAACATGCCAACAACTGATCAAACTGAACAAATGTATGAGTGAATGCATGCAGTTTTATTGAAGCCTCACGCTGCTCTTGTAGGCTTACAGAATCACAATCAGTACAGAACACTATATTTAATTTCATTCACAGTTGGACTTGTGTAGATGGTAAATGTTATATTAATTAACATTTTACTAATCATATAGGTGGATTGCCCTTGTGCCAATTGTGGGACACCTAAGCTCCAGTGGCTCTGGCTCCTCCCTAAACTAATGAATGTCATTGAATCTACAGTAAAAGCAAACTATGGTAATGTGTCTAACATTAAGTACAAATGTTCAACACTATCCTACATTAATTCGCAAAAATGTCCCACATTGTGGCAATCCTTCCTATATTAATATATATTGGTCCCTGCATCTTGCTTAGAATGTGAAATGTGAAATCATTAAATAATCTACGAATACATTTCTATGCTAATAGCCGGTTGAAGATCAGAATCAGCTTCTGATGCTGATGCACTAACAAGCAGCAATGCCGGGCTTGTTGGCTGTGGTTGGAGGTGAGAACGTGGGCCAAGAGAGGATCACCAAATGGGAGGGTGAGCTAGTGTAACAGATCTGAGAAACAGAGGGGTGGGATAGAGGGGCTAGACAGGTTGACAGTCAAGACAGCCAAGGATGGTTGGTTCACCATCAGCAGCTGGTTTGCCAGCTCCTCTCCAGCTCTCCTGAGCCCTGAGAGTGCTATCTCCAGCAACGCTGCATGTGCTCACTCCACACATTTGTCAATGTGCACCGTCGGCTTCCTTGAGCCGCTAATCCAATTTACCATCCCACCAAGATCCCCCGGGAGGCTGCAGGCGGCTGGAGCCAACCGTTTTCACGTCGTTTCTCCAGTCATGATTTGAGGAGTGATACTTCCATCTGGGTTAACTTTTGAAGTGTGGATCAGTGTTTTGTAGAAATCTATAATAAACAATGTGGAGAAGATGACTTTGGGTGTGTTGCCCTAATGTGGGCCACTGCCTAATATGGGACACCTAAGTTCCAGTGGCTCTGGCTCCTTGTGGAGTGATACTTCCATCTGGGTTAACTTTTGAAGTGTGGATCAGTGTTTTGTAGAAATCTATAATAAACAATGTGGAGAAGATGACTTTGGGTGTGTTGCCCTAATGTGGGCCACTGCCTAATATGGGACACCTAAGTTCCAGTGGCTCTGGCTCCTCTCTAAACTATTGAATGTCAGTGAAACTATGGTAAAAGCAAACTATGGTAATGTGTCTAACATTAAGTTCTACTACTCTGTTAAGTTCAACACTCATTCCACTGTTCCACCTTAGGAAATTTACTGTCCCACATTAGGAAGCTGCAAATAAGGGCCCACATTAGGGCAAACCCCCCTTTTTTTGCGGCCCATTTGGACTTTTTTCAGCGTTATTCAGTAGGGGTGAAGAAGGGGGAGGAAACATGGGCCAAGGCTGCCGGTCAGGGGCAGGGAACCCACGACTCTAGGGCATAGTGTGCATACTTTGTAGTGCATACTGAGCTACTGCAGCACACAGAGAATTATCTTTTTCAAAAGCAATTCCTTACAGTAAGCTGATGGATTACTTTCACTTACATATAGTTCATAAGCCTGATGATAAATATTATAATACTTAGCTTGTTAAAAAAAACATTTAGCAACATTTGTTGAAAGGCATCATTGTGTTACTATAAATACTAGATATCTTAATTGGCTGCAGAATTATTCATGTATGTTTTGACATTTCATTTTCATCTGCGGTAGTCTCATAAGTACACACTCACTGACCAAAATGATGATTAAAAATGTACAACTATCATATAAATAATACATTAGTTGGAGCTTTTGTAGCTCAGAAGCGTCAGAAACAGCATACTCTCTTTAAAATTCCAAGACTTGCGATTGCCTGCTGTGATTGGGGCTTCTCTTCTGAAGTGGTGCCCCACTCATAGGTGAGGCGGAGATGCTTTTTTACTAGAAAAAACTACGTATTAGAGCTATCACAATAAATACAGATACCGCAGTATACTGGCCAGTATACCGGATATGGTATACTGGTTTGACGCCCTGCTCCATGCCAGTGTTATTGTGCAGGACACTCAACCCCAAAATTGCTCCCAATGGGTCATGGTTGATTGTGTGAATGTGTACATAACTACGTAATTAAGATTATTTGAGTATTAAAAAAAGTTATTTACAATTTTTAAAGTGAAGTCAGATCAAAGCATTTAGTGATTAAACATGGTAGAATAAAACATTTTTTGTGGTGATACATAATTTCGATTTTTCCTAGTAACAAATTCACAAGCCTTGGCAATGCTGTATAATGATGACAATGTTTACAGATTTTGAGTTATTTTCTCCTGACTGCTATAGACTGCCTATACGACACAGCCCCAGTGGTTCAGCCATAAATCTGACATTGTTTACACCAACTCTGTGACAAGCTGTGCTCTGCCCAAAACAGGCGCTCACATTTATTTAAGTTCATAACCTACTATTCAGTCTTGCATGGTAAATAAGTAGTAATACTTGAGTAAGGGGGATTGCGCCAATGTGGGCCTTTTCTTGCAACTTCCTAATGTGGGACAATCAGTTGTCTAAGGTGGATCAGTGAAATGTAGTGTTTTATTTTTTTTTCATAATGTTTTTTCCAGCCCATTCAGGCTGTTTTTTTCCAAGCTTTATTTATCAGGGTTAGCGGTAACAGGTGAAGATGGGGGGGCAGACATGCGGGAATTATGTCGGTGGCGAGATTCGAACCACCGACTCACTGGCATATGTGTGCTCTCCAGTGCTCTGTCTAACCAACTGAGCTACTGGGCAGCACAATAGTTTGCTTTTACCATAGTTTCACTGACATGCATTAGTTTAGGGAGGAGCCCTCACCTCCTCTGCCCCCAAGAGCGATGGTGCATAAAACATATGTTTTAATGTAAATCAACCCGTGTTTTAGTAATGCTCAGTTTTTGCCATTATAACAAGATTGATGTCAGTTGGAATTGGAGGGTCCTGGCAGTTATACGGCCAAAGGTCTGGCAGTCAGGATGGGTCCAGCAACAGCATAACAGCAGCTCTGCATAGGTATCACAAAAGAAGCAGAGGCAGACAACCCAAATGACGGTGCTACGAATGGTCAGGACTTGACCTACTCCAACCCTAAACTGAACAACCTTGGATCCATGCCTCTGGAGAAGGATGACACCATGTTGGTGCACATTCTGCTACAAGCAGAGATAGTGAAATATGCTGATATGTATCATGCTGTGCTCCTACTGAAGCATGTTTCCTTTTTTCCGCCAATGTGATCAGTAAGATCTGCCTCCTAGTCAAACACCTGCATGCCTGTATCAAATAGACCGCAGGCCTACCTGGGATCTGCATAAATGCCTGACATGGTGGAATGCAGATAAGGTCCATGATCCTCGTCTCCAATATGTTGCCATATAATACGAAATAAATAACATCGACCTCGTGGTGAGAGAGATTACTGTATATATTGTTGCCGCCGCCTACAGCGCTAGGTGATGTAATAATATCAATCTATATTAATTATATCCTCCGACTTCGTTTGGGGGAGTGGTTAAAGACGCTGCACCTAATGCACCCCCATTTATGGTAATGACGTGGCCCGCATTGCCACGAGTTCTCCTCCCCTCGTCGGCTTGTCTGTGATGTCTACCCCCGATCTCTTCAACCCGGTTGCCGACTAATCCTATCAAATAACTTAAAGAGAAATGTATATCCCCCAAAACCCGGAATGAAGGTGATGTAATGGTTAGGTGCTGTGCGCTGCTGCTGTCTTTGCGTCAGTCAGTGGTAGTGGTCACTAAGGTTCACAATGAAATGTATCCTTATAATCAGATTCTTGTCAAGTGTATTCTTTCTCAATATACAACCTGCGTTTACCTATTCATCCACATTGGTTCACTGACACATATAACAGCTGAGTGGTCAGGAGTATAAATGTTGGGTTCACTGATTGCTTCTAGCGCATTTCGGCAATTATACCTCTAGCAGTTGGCACCGACTGCATACCTCTGCTTTGTATACAATAACAACGCCACTCATTTGTATGTCAATATGTCACAAACTTGTGAGCTGACTTCCAGCAGATAATAATTAGACAACAACAGGAATTAATGAATTCTACCTCACCGTGCTGCTTCTTTAGGGGAGAAACAAATTATGTCTCGGCTCCTATTGAACTGGAACGGCACGTAATGAGGTTTGCTGCTGTTTTAGAACACTGCTTCCATGTCAAAGGCAAACCAAATTTATTCATAGACAATATTTACTAACATCTGTTATGGAAATGTGACTAGTAGAGTCACGCCTCCATTGTCCTGATTGGCTACATGCTGTGACATCATTGGATGTCCCCACCCATCAGCTATATATCAGTGATACTTCCTGATGGATTTGTTCGGCCATGTTTTCCCGCAGGCTCAACCAAAGCGCTTCACATATAATTGAGAATATAGAAACACAAATATGTGCTGGCCAGCATCTCAGTTGGTTAGGCAGAGCGCTGGAAAGCACACATATGCCTCAATGGCGCGGTGAGTCGGTGGTTCGAATCTCACCACCAACGTATTTCCCGCGTGTCTGCCCGCCATCTTCACCTGCTTCCACTAGCCCTAATAAATAAAGCTTGGAAAAAAACAGCCTGAATGGGCTGGAAAAAACACAAATACAAGACTCACATTCTGAAACAACACAGGACAAGGTGAAAGGTGAACAACATAGCCC
>OMKY01219463.1:0-10520 GCA_900302395.1 Bregmaceros cantori | reverse complement strand
CTCACACGTGCACAGGACTCCTCATGATATTTTTAAACAGTGTAACTATACTTTATTATACTACTGTTGGGGACTGTGTGTGTGTGTGTGTGTGTGTGTGTGTGTGTGTGTGTGTGTGTGTGTGTGTGTGTGTGTGTGTGTGTGTGTGTGTGTGTGTGTGTGTAAGAGATGGGGAGCGGGAACTGGACAGGTAGAGACAGGGGAAGATAGAGATCTAGGGAGCGATCGAGATGTGGAACACATACACGTGTCTCCACATGCAGCGATGGCTTTCAGCACCTCGGACAGCGATCTAGACTGCGACGTCTCCATGTAAATGGACACATACTTCATCCATTCTTCCTTTGTTCAGGTTTTATCATGTTTCGTATTTAATTAAATATAACACATTTCGTATTATTGCACAGAGTCGCTATTGAATCAGGTGTCACTAAATCTATAAACTCGGACTGATCAAGAAAAGGGCATTCACTGTTCGTATTTCTCTTAATGCTCCCTATGCCTGAATAGGACTGTCCCTTGTTTCTTAGCTTTGGAGTAGACAGATCGACAATACCTTGCGTGTGTGTGTGTGTGTGTGTGTGTGTGTGTGTGTGTAGTGTGCATATTTGCGATACAATACAACAATGTATCGCGTGGTGTACTGTTTGGCTTAAAGGCAAATGGAATATCAATGAATCAATCAGGTTATTGCCTAGCAAAATGCATATATTCATTAAAAAATGCCTTTGGACTTGATCATCTCACTGGGAAGCAGCAGTGCTAATAATGTTAAAACACAAACACCACAATAGCAACAGCCTTCACTTCTACCAACCAAGGGGCAGTATTGCAGTTTGTGACAGAAAACGAATCATTGTTCAGATTTTTTTAAACTGGTGATCTTATGCTTGCAGGCCACATCCACCAGTAGTGTGCCAAACAGGCAGAACCCGCATGGCCCGGTGAGAGTAGCCGTGGCTATGAATCACTCTACGGCAGGGAACGCTTCGTCTGAACGTTCTCTGCTCTGGCCAGAAGATGTGTTGACCGAGGGCAACGCCAGCCTTCAGTATTCCACCAACTTTCTGCCACCACCACCCACCGTCAACCCGTGGGACGTCATGCTCTGTGTGTCCGGCACCGCCATCGCCTGCGAAAATGCCATGGTGGTGGCCATCATCGTCTACACTCCCAGCCTCCGCACACTTCCGACGTTCGTGCTCATCGGAAGCCTTGCCAGTGCCGACCTGCTGGCAGGCGTGGGACTGATCCTCAACTTTGCCTTCCAGTACATTGCGACGGCGTCTGATGCTGTCAGCCTCCTGACTGTCGGATTCCTCGTTGCCTCGTTCGCCGCGTCCATGGGCAGCCTGCTGGCCATCACAGTGGACCGTTACCTGTCGCTGCGCAACGCGCTGACCTACCTGTCCGACCGGACGCTGCGCTGCGTGCACGTCATGCTCGCTGTCACCTGGTGCGCGTCGCTGGGCTTGGGGCTCATGCCCGTGCTGGGATGGAACTGCCTGGCCTCACCACGGGCGTGCAGTGTGGTGCACCCGCTGACACGAGCCCACCTCAGCGCTCTGGCCGCCACCTTCTTTGCCGTCTTTGCGCTTATGCTGGCGTTGTACTGTGCCATCTGCCGAGTGGTGTGTCGTCATGCCCAACAAATTGCACGCCAGAGACACTTCTTTGGAGCACCTCACTACGTTGCTAGCAGGTGAACAACCAAGTCAATACTTGAACTGGTGCGCACTCTCTGGTGCGATATAAATGCTAAACTAGAGAGAAGGGGAGAAGGGGGAGTGCTAAAACATTCCAATGTAATGAGGATCTTATGGTAAAACGGACTAGTCACTGTGGAAACGATACTAAAAGCCTCTGCAACGCTTTTTGCATGAATATAATTTCGAAGATAATAGGAGTACCATGTCTATCATAGTCTACACAGGGACTTTAATGAATAAATGAGTTTAATGAATATGTTTAATCAGTAAAACGTTTATTTGAAGGACAGCATATAATAACACTAGTCATTGGCATTTCATATCAAAGATTTAGCAACAGCAGTGCTGGCTTCTATAGTCCTTTATACGCATTGTGAGCATGCACCTTATGTCAAACATTAGGTGCATCTGAGATTGTTTAACTAACAACATTTAGGATCATTAAATGCTTGCGATAGTATTTATTTGTGGAAATATTTACCAGCAAAGTTAATGTGTGATTAATTATGTAATTCATTGGGACTAGAATTTAACATTAAGTCATATACAAAAAAATGAAAGATTGCATCTCTGAAGCTCCACTCTTCAGCTTTCTGTTAGCATCTAGTATCAATCCACTATTGCTACTAATACTAATACTACCACCAAATACAGATGGAGATAAGACAGGCATACATCCAGCCTCTCGTAATAGCCCTTTAATCTATAATTTTATGCTCCCTTTTGGGGGCACCTCTATTCCATTTAGCATCTATTTGGCCACTGAGTTGTGGCACAATGTTAGTAGGGATAACAGAGCCAAAGGCACCACGGAAATTCCATATGGCATTGTGATGTGTTAACATTGTCGTGGCTTTGTCTTCCAGGAAGGGTGTGTCCACATTGGCGATCGTTCTTGGCACCTTCGGTGCCAGCTGGCTCCCGTTTGCCACTTACTGCCTGTTCGGGGAACGTGAGGATCCGCCCGTCTACACGTATGCTACACTGCTACCCGCCACCTACAACAGCCTCATCAATCCACTCATCTACGCCTACCGCAACACCGACATCCAGCGCTCACTCTACATCTTGTTCTGTGGCTGCTTCCGTGCGGACACGCCCTACCGCAGCCGGTCCCCCAGCGACGTGTGACACATAGGTGACGGTGGGATTACGAGAGAGGTGTGGTGGGGGCACAGGTACCCAATAACGCTCGGACAATCCCTGTGGGGAAGCAGCTTTCATGCCGCGCTCTGTCTCTCACAGAGAGCAGGATGGAGATATAGGGATGATAAGAATGAAGTGAGAATTGTTAGTGCAGTGCGCTGATATGGACCAAACATTAGGAGAGATGATGACACCGTTTCTAAGCAGAGACTGACCTAAGGCTGTGTGTTTGTGTTCATGTGTGTACAACGACAATCTCTAAGTGCGCGGCCACCACAGCATCCAACTGAAGCACATCTGCACTTTAGACGAAAACCACGCCTGGTGGTTTCATGGGAATTGAGCATTATTCCGAAGGTTCCTTTTCCAGATTAACATTTACTTTTTATGTTAAATTGATATGCAATCATGCAGAATTGTGGCTTCAGAAGAACATGTTATTATGTAATATTTGTTAGCTAAACATTATATTAATAGTAGAGCATTTGAAATGTTCTTATTTTAAAATGTTCTCAAGAAATGAAAACATATTTACGGATCATGTTTTGGGTTATGTTAACCCTTTCCCATGTCGGAATTGTGAACCTTCATAATAGTGGGCTGTAACCAGTTCCACAACTTGCTGGAACAATGTGATGAACAAGGTCTGTTTTTTTATTGTTGTTGTTGTTATTATTATTATTATTATTGAGGATATATAACACACAATAAACACTTTTTATGCCATTATTAGGGTTATTATTTCCATATCAGGTGTCATTTTAGATTCTCCCAAATGAGAGAAGAAAGGCCACATCTGGAGTTTAAATATCTACAGTGTATGAAACCCTGCCCGTGATTGGTCACAAACCAGACAATAATGTCTCCTAGCATTTATGACCAAGATCACTGCCAAGACTTTGTTTCAGTCATGTATAAGGTAGATTGTATGTGTGTTCTCCGCGTAGCTCCACATATAGAGTTTGGAAGAGTTTGCTCGGTGTTCCCTTACAATTACTACTTAAAGACACAATTCTCTATGAGTTGAGCGATTACTTCATTTTCTTAATCATGAAGAATTGCAAATCCCAAATCTATTTGTATCTATTTTGTACTGCATTTGATATTTTAAAATGTAGTTGTAAGGGACTTCAATTACTCATTTTCCTGTTTCAAAAAGGATTCGGTGTAATTGTGTAAAGCATTGTATTTTTGAATCTGCCCCATGCATGGCTACTACTTAGAAATTACTCAATACTTTAAAATGTCCTCTAGAATGAATGTTTTTTTTAAAATAATTGAATACAAGTGTTAAAGAACTGTACTGGCATTTGGAAGACAACAGTAAAACAGAAAGAATCACTTTCAGACTTCCATATCTACTGTTCCCCTTCCAAAGCAAATTCTTCCCAGGCGTAAATTTGTTTTTTTATTTCTATGCTAAACTGATTGTGTCTGGAAAAAAATACCAAAATACGCGCAAAAAATAGGACTTTTACACTCACCCAATTTGATTGACAGATGCTACAGGAGTGCTTGATCCAGTCACGCTCTGGATCTGATAATGTCAGTTAGGCCTTGCCCTCGAGTTCACCCCATTAGGTTAGGTTTAGGGTTGGGGGTTAGGTTTAGGGTCGGGGTTGGGTTTAGGCTTAGGGTTAACCCGTAATGCCAACAAAGCAAAAATCAGGGTTCTGTGTGTGTGTCTGTGTGTATAAACATCAATTGCGACAGGGTATTGAATGCTGGGGTAAATATGTGGAAAAAATGTGTAAAGGTATATTTAAAGACTTTGTCAATAAATAGACTCCGTCACTCAACCTCTGACTTCAACAGCGTATCACATGAGAAATGTACGTGTAAGACATTCAATCATGTTCTATGGATTATGTGGAATTTCTTTTTTCCATTATTATTATTATTCATTGCTCATCAAAAAAAAAAACATAAACTGGCCTAGAATCTTGAGAACTTCCTGTGTGATGTTGTTTTATTTACCCGTGACACATTCTTCACGCGTCAATCATAATTCATGAACGAGTACAAGTAACACAAAACTACTCAACATTATCTACTCCTCAATCATGTACTTAAACTGAGTTACAAATCCCCTCGTCAGCCAAAAAAAAATGTAGAAAATGTTGAATTTCAGAATCGTGAGCTAGTCCCATACAGAATATTGAACGCAAATCACAACTCCTCCTCAGGCCTTACAGAAAGCGACCAGAACCAGTGAATACAAAAAAATAATAAACAAAGCCATTTAGACATATAGAACGAATGTTTTTTGGGGGGTGACATCTTTCCTCTGTTGCCCTAGAGAAGATTTAGTAACAAAAGAGAAAACTGCGAATGTAATTATGTATGTGTTTTTGCACTTTATGATGATGTTGTTGTTGTTGTTGTTGTTTTTTTAAAAGCCAAAGCAGTATTTGTGTATTCCTGTCCTGTTGTACAGTTTGCATTGCTTACTGATGAGGTGAATTTTCTACCTGCCTCACTGACGGCCATGTTGAACTTGTTTGTACCAGTCAGTAATGTGTCATGTATTTTATACCATGTGTTTTTTCAATGAACAATAAAACCAGGATTCAAGCATGTTGCGTATGGGTGTAATGTTGTGTTTTAATAATAGAGGTCTCTGGGTATGTACTAAATAAATCCACACCAGCGGTAAGGGGACAGCATTAGAATCAGAGCAACAGCCCTGTCCCTCTCTTTGTTGGCAGAAGCAGAAGGAGGAAGAAAAGCTGACATGCAATGACATATCACAATGGGGCATGGGGGTGATGTAGAAACACTTAGTGTCTCTGAGTAGATTTGTACACACAGTAGATTGTCTGGGCACCACATAGACATTTCTTGTGTGTGTTGCGCACAATTTTGCGCGATTTCCATCTATTTCTAACTCTCTTTTCCGGCGTGTTTGTGTCTCTCTACTACTCTCTGTGGCTTTCTCTTTCTATCTCACTCCATCTCTTTCTGCCTCTCTCTGTCTCCCCATGTCTCTTCCATCTGTGTAAGTGTGCCCCTCTCCTTTTCTCCCATTCTCTCTCATTATCTACCGCCCTCTGTCTCTCCTCATTCATATCATGATATCTCGCCGTGTCCCTCTGTCTTTCTTTCTATCGCTATCTCTCTGTCACTCTCTATCTCTGTGTCTCATTTTCTGTTTGTTGTTCTGCATCCGGCCTGCTCTCTCTACAAGTGTCTGCCTCTATGTCTCACTCTCTCCCTCTCTCTTTGCTCCCTCTCTGTCCATGTGTGTATCTCTCTGTCTCTCTCTCTCCATGCGAGTGTTTGAACAAGCTAATGGTTGACACCTTTGCGTGTTTGTTCGTACGTGCGTGTGTATGTCAGGAATTCCCGGTAATGCTTGACAGCAGGTAAGTTGTGGTCCGTGGTCTCTGATGCTGGGGGAAGTCCGATGAGCAGGTTTAGGGTTCAGAGTGGAGATTAGAGTTTGGTTAGGTTAGGGTTTGGCTATGGGCCACAACACCTTTTTCAACATTGGATATACATTAAAATCAGTTATTGAGTGTTGGTTCTGCAAGCATTAATTAATAATTTGTAAATATAACATGTAATCTCCAAATATCATCAAATATTCAGCGCACTCAAAAATAAACAACAATCAGCAAAATCATCTTTATGTATGTGGGGGAGTGCACTCGGCGCGTGGCCTAGCAACGGCGGCGCACCGTGTGATCATCCCCGCCTCTCCCCACCAGCTGATAAGGAGAAGCTGTCGGAGATTGGCCGGAGGCTACATGCGGTTAGCCAGCGTGCGGGTGTGGCACGCCCGTGTCCGGTGGACCCACACATGGAGACAGAGTGATTGCGGTAAGTTCAGCGCTATACGGGGACACGGAGGGGTGGGCGCTGCCGGGGGTAGAGAACTGTCTGGCTTGTGCGTGTGCGGGTCCTGTAGGTAAACCGGGTGGGGTAAGTTAGCTGCTAGCACAGCCTAGAGTCGGGGGAGATCCAGAGGGAGGGTGGTAGTAGTGATAAATATGTTGATGACAATAATACTTCTGATGATTGGAATGATAATGTTAACGGGGTTAATAAAAATACGGTTAGTTAGGAGTGTATGGCTGCTGCTCGCCGCTGCGGGGGGACGACTGATTATTATTATTGGGTGCTTGTGTGTGTCTTCCCAGGTGCGGATGAGTGCCGGGTGGTGATGCGTTTGGGGTGCGCGGAACGGCACAATGGCAGAGGAGTGTTGACTGGACGGTGTATCGGGTTGGTTGCTGGGTGCCCCATCGTACGACGTGGGGCTTCGTACACATGGCAGAGCGCTAGCGGCCCTGGTGTACCGTAAAGCTTGGAGGAAAGAACTGCATATGGATCAAAGCTGTGTGAATGTTAACATGTACCAAAAACGCCACTGTCGGTGTGCTGATTAGGTTGTTTTCAGTTGTTTTCATTTATTCAATTCTCTAGTTATAGTTTTTGCCCTTTTGTTTGTCTCGCACGTAACCACTCCAACTCCCCTCACCCTTATGGTTATGGTTTCCCCTTTCTCCTTTTTCTTGTTTCCATAAATAAATGAATAAATAAAAAGTATTTTTTAGATAGGACGCCAGTGCAACCGAATTTGGCCCTAACGCAGCCCGGGGAGGAGGAGGGAAGTTGCCTGTCAGCGACCCCGCCTGCCCCGTTCTAAACTAACTCAGCCAGGACCACTCAATCCCGGACACAGGTAGTCGCCTCGGCCAGCCTTAATCCCTTGTAAATAGTGTAGTAAGTCGGTGAAGACCTGTGAAGAGGCTCAGGCAGCAGAGATGCAATCACAGCTGGGGGTTTATTGAGGCTTCATACACAGCAGGCCTGGTCACTCACACACACCAGACACGTCTCGTTGAAGGTCCGGGAGAGAGAGAGCGAAGGGACGCTCTCGGACCCCCCACATCCGGTGGAAGCCCCGCCCCAGGCAGAACCCAGCGCCACAGCGCCAACTAGCGGCAGCATTATTACACTGCCTCCCCCCATGAACAGCCTCCGTCCCGGAGGCTACAGAACCTAACAGTAAAAAAAAAAAAAAAAAAACACGTTCGAACACACACACACCTGAATGGGCTCCTCCATGAGCCCCACTCGTACCCCAAACACACACCACTCGCTCCAAACCACTGCATTCACACCCCACAGTCCCCAAAGAGTTCAGCGAACCCCACCTCATAGTCAAGCAGTGCCGCAGGTGGCCTGCGTACTCTCTGAGGCCGCGCCCCCGCGTCCCCCGAGCCCCGCGTAACCTCTGCGGGCGGCCCGCCTACGCACCAACATCTGAACATGGTACGTCACAGGCCCAACCCTCTCTAACACAACACATGGACCCTCCCAATGGCTGTCTAACTTAGGGCATCTGCCCTTCTTCCTACTCGGGTTGTAAACCCACACCCATTCCCCTGCCACAAAATGTCGTCCCTTTGTGGACAAGTCGTAATGCCTACGCTGTCTGCTGTTAGCCGACTCCTGCGCCTCGCGAGCAAACCTATGGGCCAACTCCATCCTGTCCTGTAGTTTGCGAGCATAAGCTAACTCACTCACCTCCTCTACCATGTCCGGGGGAAGTCCCAAAGCTAGCTGCGCTGGCGTGTGCAGCTCCCTCCCTAGCATCAACAAAGAGGGGGTACAATTACTGGACGTCTGCACAGATGACCGATATGACATCACGACTAAAGGAAGTTTGTCGTCCCAATCTTTTTGATGGTCAGAGACCATAATCGCTAGCTGCTCTTTCATTGTACGGTGAAACCGGGGTGTAGAGGCGTCGTGCGCGTTTTATGGATCCCCAGCCTCCCACACATCGCCGCAAACACACGTGACTCGAAGTTACGCCCCTGATCCGAGTGCAGTTCCTCAGGGACCCCAAAGCGCGTAAAAATGCCGTCTATGAGAGCGTCGCACACTGTTTCAGCCTCTTGGTCGAGAATCGCGTAGGCCTCAGGCCATTTATTGAAGTAGTCGACGGCAGTCAGTACATAACGATTACCCCTATTAGACCGCGGTAACGGACCGACAATGTCCACAGCCACCCGCTCCATGGGAGACCCGGACAGACGTTGTTGGAGGGGGGCCGTGGACCGACCCGACGGACCCTTCTGAGCGGTGCACAAATCGCACTCCCGGCAATAATCATTCACGGCCCTGATCATCTTACCGCAGAAGAATGCCTGGCGCACTCCAGCTAGCGTTTTCGCCCTGCCGAAATGACCGGAGCCCGCAGTCCCGTGCAACGCTTCCATTACAGTTTTTCTAAGTGACAGTGGAACGACCACCTGCCACCGACGTTCCCCCGTCGGCGGATCCGTCTACGCACGCTGAAGCACTCCGTTTTGCAACCGCAGAGAGTCAAACTGACCCCACAGCCCTTTCACGACCGCCGAACACGCGGAAACGCGCTCCCAGACTGGTTTTTCATGATCCGAGACCCAGCGGACTACCAGGCCCAGGTCCGGATTGCTACGCTGTTCACGAGCCCAGTCCTCCGGCCCAACTTCCACCAGCGCGCGACACTCAGCGGACCCCACCCCAGCCTCGGTGGCTCGCTCTGCTTTATTCTCAATGCGCGCACAGTGGTTGCACCCCCCCGGAGCACATGGCCGCCTCGACAGCGCGTCCGCGTTCCCATGTCTAACCCCAGCGCGATGCTCCACTCCAAAGTCGCCCTTGTAAGTACTCGAGCCACCGTGCCAACTGACAGCAGCCATTGTAAAGCCGCGTGGTCAGTGCGCACGCGGAAGCGCACCCCCGTCAGGTAGTAGCGGAATTTTTTAATTGAACACACGAGGGCGAGGAGCTTGCGGCGTGTGACGCATTAGCGCCGTTCCGCTTTTGACAACGACGCGCTGAAGTACAACACTACTTTCTCTCCGCTCGGACCCACTTGGGAAAGCACCGCCCCAATACCAACGTCGCTGGCGTCCGTGTCTAAAATAAACGCACCCTCATAGTCGGCTTGCCCAAGATCGGTGCCCCGCACAGCGCCCCTTTTAAGCCCGCAAACGCCTCCTGACACTCACTGCACCACACGAAGGGTGCCTTGAGATCTAACACGCGATACAACGGCTCTGCTAGTTCACTGAAACCAGCCACAAAACGACGATAGTATGAGGCTAGACCCAGAAACCCTTTTAACTGGCGTTTATCGCACGGCACCGGCCACTCTGCTACCGTGCGCACCTTGTCTTTGACCACGGCAACGCCCCCACCCCCGAGCTGGTGACCGAGGAACTCGCCGCTCCGCCGCATAAACGCGCACTTCTTCGGGTGCAGTTTTAGCCCGGCGCGCGACACCCGTGTCAGCACCTGCCGCAACGACCCCAGCGCCGCGTTGAACGTACCCCCATGCGCCAAAATGTCGTCAAGATAAAGCCGGCATTCCTCCCTCGGTACATCAGCTATGACCCTGTCCATAAGGCGTGCAAATGTGGCGGGAGCGTTACAGGGACCGAACGGTAACACTGTGAATTGGTACAATCCACGACCTATCGTAAACGCGGTCTTCTCTTTGTCCCTAGCGGACAGCGGAACCTGCCAGTACCCGGTCTTTAGGTCTAACGATGAGAACCACGACGAACCGGCCGCATAGTCTAGCGTCTCATCAATCCGTGGAAGCGGGTATGAGTCTTTAACGGTGACATTATTGAGAGGCCGATAGTCCGCGCAGAATCGCCA
>OMKY01219462.1:0-10871 GCA_900302395.1 Bregmaceros cantori | reverse complement strand
ACATTGTCACCCGCTTATAACAATGTCGACAATGTAGTACAAACCATAGTTCATGCTTGCAAAACAGCAAAAGCATTGGATAAACACGCTCAATAGACCCTTCAACCGCAAACTGAACCGTTCAAGTGTAACAGATGAGGCGGCAACTTTCCAATTTGCAAATACAGCAATTGAAGACTGCACAGCCGATAGCCATAGGCAATCTACTAGTTTATATATGGCGCGTCTGAGGTTCCTAAATTGGAAATACTTTTTCCCCATGAGGCATTATGTGTTCACTGTACTTGTGTAGGGGAGTATGCCGTGTACACTGTACTTCTGTAAAGTACAGTGTAACAGGCTACTCCCCTGTTAGAATACACTTACACACTCGCTTGCTTGCTTACAGAGACTCAGATGCCCTATTGGTACTGCAACCTGGCTTGAACCATCATCCGTTCTAGAATCGCCGCACATACACAGTAGGTGGCTCTATAGAGTGTACCTACTTAAATGGGGACATGGAAAACACACTTTTTAGACTGTTTCGTGTTTTTTAATTGTGCCAATGATTAATTTTGACCATGAAATTGATTATAACGATTTGCCGCAGTCGGTCGCTATTTACTCCCGGCGTGCCATTTCATCCTATGCTCACTACTTGTTGCGGTGCATTGTGGGATACTTTCAGTGCACTATATAGGGTATATGGAGTTCGGACAAAATGGCGTGCGCCCCGTGGGGGATAGGGAGCGATTTCGAACACAGCCAGAGACTTCACAAAAGCACTTGACAGCATGAATGCTATACTTCCTAGTCTTAAGAGAAATCATTTCAGATACAGAAAGCAAATGCAACTTTGGCTTCTCAAGAGACCAACTTTGGCCCAACCTGAGCTACACCACCCACCCCACCATCAGCAGTCTCACACGATGTTCACAAAAAGACCGGTAAAACTCCCCAGCAAGACATGTTGCTAAAATAGGCTTCTCAATCAACCTATACAAAATTCAGAATTTATGACCAAGAATAAAAGCAACAAGCTACTCCATCTCCTCATCTGTGGGAAACCAATTAGACAAGTCACAGAATTTGGTTACAACACGGAACTGGCCTTGTGGGCCGTGGCACAGCATGTTAGACCCCTGCTCCAAGCCAGCCCCATAGTATTGTTACTGTGGCTTTGATCACAACACATGCAGCGTTGTGAGGCCAATTCCCCTCATGGTCATAGACTGCACTACTGTTCATTCCCTCTCTCTCATCCCCCTTTCACACCAACGCTGTCAATAAAAGGGGAAAATGATGCCTGCGCTGAAAAAAATAACTTGTAATAAATAAATAAATAAATAAATAAGAATTTGACCACAATCTGTCAGCCTAAAATGCTGGCTCCACAGCTTTAAAACATAATAAAACTAAGCTGGGCTACCTTAGGTAAAAACTACATTTACATAAGGATGCCTGGAAGTTGCCAACGTGCATGTTAAACGAATGAGTTTATAAAAAGGAAAAAATAATATTTAAAACATGAATAGTAAATAATAAATAGTATTAACTTATTGGAATGCCTTGCATGCAGTCACAACCACCAATAATAAACTTGGAACAACCTAATCAAAATAAACAAAGTAAATTGAAATGGAACGACTCTGCTGACCATGGGCCAACACTGCCACCTGTCGGATGTTGTAATACATGACATAGTACAGTAGTTCTCAGGTTTTTATGTCCACAGATCGCCATAATAACCTTAACATATGTTCACACTTTGTTCACACAGTAACTGCAGTATGAGGAGTAAAGAATATGGGGAAAAGCGCATATATTATATATGCATATTGTAATGAGATGCACCAGCGTGGTGCATGCTGGTCTGACACCGTTGGTGTCTCAGCATGTACCGGCGCGGCCCTTAAATAGAGTCCGAACGAACCTCGGCAATGGCTGAGTTCAGCTATTGCCGATGTAAGTTCCTCTATTCCCAGCTCCTCCACGAGGGGGCAGCCTTTCGTTACAATATGAAGAAATAGTCACATCAGCCTGCTCACAAGACAAAAATAATATTTAAAAATGATAATAACTATACATTCCTAAAGTATTTCCCCATATATTAGTCACATGTTTCTTCCTAAAGTAATAACTATATATAACGTTTATGGGAATAATTAATTTAAAAAAAAAGGTAACGCGCCGCGTCCTGTGTACCACGCCCCACGTGGTACGCGCCGCCCACTCGTCCTACTGCTCTAAACTTCCGCTTGGTGGAGCTCTGGAGAGATCAGCGCCTCTACCCAACACGCCCCACCGAGGGTCCATTTCTTTATCTCATCGCCGAATCTATGAGGGCGTCGCTAGGGTCGTCACTTAGTTAGTTAACGTTAGTCGCGGGTTAGGTAGGTTTTTAGTTAACCATGGACAAGCTGCGTCGCGTACTCAGCGGCCAGGACTCGGAGAACGAGGAGTTGGGACTCACAGCGCAGGTAATGAACAAATGCTTGTTTAGTCTTTCATTTCTTGTTTCTATGTTGCTGCTGTTGTTGTTTTTTCGAAATGACGCTATGTGTCCTTGTTGTTACTCTTTGTAAACTTAGGAACCTTTAAAACGGAAATATCGCAGAACTTTTCACGGCCACGCCCCCATCCCCGCTGTCAAAAGGTCACGTGGTCCACCCCCCGCCCTCATCCCCTATTTTTCTTATCGCTCACGTGCCGACACACAAACGCGCGCGCGCACACACACACACACATACACACACACACACACACACACGTCACAAACGAGTCATTGTTATCATTACGTATTGTAAGCGTAAACATACTTGGCATAGCCTGGTTGAAAAGTACTCCTAAAGGTGCCATGTAAATTGTCATTAGCATTTATTTGTCGTTTCCGGTGCACCTACAATTTCAGTCTTCTTAACTTACAATCACCCACAGACGGTGTGTTCTAGGAATTGTGGGTAGTCGAGTCCAGTCACCTGCATAGCACAGCTCTTGGCTGACAAATGGGTTATAAAATGAAGATAACGGTGAGGGACGGGGGAGTTCATTTCAAGTAAAAGCAACACCCACATCTCGGCCAGTTGCTCTCAGTCTCTCTTTTTATTTCAGTGTATTATTTACTTCATCATTCCCTCTATATACAGTTCTTGATGAATGAGGACATACTGGAGTCCATCATGTGAGATACCGTACGTGATCACAACGGATGAATGGACCATCATTTGCCAATCATGTGATGTGCAATTTAGAGCAACAGGATGTAACCACCAAACGTCGTGACACATGTCTCACAAGCAAAGGTTATCATTACAGCTGCAACTGATTAATGCCAATCAGCATCCCCAGTGTCATGGCCCATGGATAACACACAAGTAACACACAAGTAAGGTTGGCTTACTTGTTATTCTTATTACAATATAAGAAGAAGAACAATTTAAGGTTGGCAAAAAGCCAATGCATTACAATTTGGCACGGATGTGTAGTCCGTTCCATACTACTATTAAAACATGGAGACATTGGCAATAAGTGGAGATAGTGAAGCAGCAAAATATAATAATAATAATGCATAATTTTAGGTTTATAATTGTTCCGATCTTGAAGGAAAAATGAACCGGTTAGTTGTCAGTAAACATGTCAGATGAATCGATGATCAAAATAATTGTGAGTTGCAGCCCTAGTTTAGAATTTATAATAATAACATCGCAATTGCACCATATCATCACATCACCATAATTACCGAATATTAATAATCCAGTCTCAGTTGCCATCTTTCTCTATGTGCAGTAAAAATGTAAAGGCCTTTGCAGTTATCATTTAATTAGAAGCAACATGGTCTGCAGGATTTAAAGGATTTTGCTAAAAAAAAAAAGAAAAAAGAATGGAATGAAAGAAATGTGTGCTTTGTAATAAAGTGTGTTTGCGCATCTTTTCACGCATCCAGTCGGAGCAGCACAGAGGTAAGTGCTGGTTGGCTGTTGTGTTGTGTTAGCACGTGTGTGATCACGTGAACACAATACCCCTCTCTCCCCCACCCCTCAGCATCTTAGCATAAACAACAGCTGAAATTGGGTCCAGTCTGGTGCCTACTAGCTAGCACACAGCCGCCCTTCCTCATCAACCAGCTTCTGATGACTATATCTAATAAGGTTTAGAGAACACCGAAGATACGTTTTTCATTGTCCTGAAAAACATAACACTGGTTACCACCAAGCTTATGTTAACATAATGGCAACATGTTAGATTCAACCGCCAGTGTCAATTTCACACTATTGTAATCATAGTCTGTATATAAAAATAGACACCGCATTCGTTTTGATGTCCGTGCCTACTTACGGGTTGATATGGGCCTCAGGCTGGCGGAGCCTAGTCTCAGAAAACCGTGTCCCATGGGAATTCCAATACAAATATTCCAATCTTGGCAGCCTGTTTTAACATATTTAAAGATCTTTCTTAATTGATTTTTAATGTATATTGCCGTTTTGATTTAGGAACGGTTTATATGACCATAGAATTTCAGAGATCTGCCTTTGATTATTGCCATTATTGGTTTGAGGTGATGGCCGTTTGCAGAGTTAAGGCCCATTTATACCCTCCATTAGTAACGGAAACAGACACTTTCATCCGGTTCTGTAGGTAGTTTCATCCGTCAGTTTGTCCATAGGTCAAGCCCTTACCAATCCTTGGAGCTGCCATTGCTTTAACTGCCGCGACTCAGCACCGCCCTCTGGGGGATTTCTTATGTAGCTCCGTATACGGACGCAAGTATAAACACAAACGCCAGGAGCAACGGCTGGAACGGACGGGCACATCTGTTCCGTCTCCGTAGGGTATAATGGGGCCTTTATTCCTGCCATCTGTGATATGTCATCCATCGCATGATGTGGCTTTGGGACATTTGTTGATTGTGCTGCAGAGTTTGCATTTGTACATTTCTGATACTCTCCACTTATTCATATCCCTTTCCTTTACATCTGTTGGAAGCAACGACAGGGTTACTCTCTGATGTCGACGTAACGGTCAAATGTTTGTATTTTAGATCCTGGATGGGTCGACTCTCAGCTACAGTACACGGGTCAAGTGGTTCATCATCTGCTTCGCTGCAGGCGTGCTGTGTTCCATCATGGTCAGTAAAAAGTAAAAATATGAGCAGATCCTGAGTTCTGAACCTAAGACAATTTGAGTTAAACTTCAGCTTACATGTGGTCTTTATTGCATTGGAGCCTTGACACTGGAGAAATTGCATTGGGAACAACATATTGAAACAACCATTAATCGATTATCAAATGAGTTGCCGATTATTTAAATAATTGATTATCATCAATTAATCGATTAATCGGTTGCAGCTGTACTATGTTTGTTTTTAAACCATTAAAATAATCGTTAACTGCATAAGTTGCTTGCATAACAACTGAAACGTACGACCTATTGTGCATTTCCAGGGCTCGGCCTTCCTCTTCCTGCCTGGCGCAGGAATTAAACTGTTTGCAGTTTTCTACACTATAGGGAACATTGCTGCCCTTTCCAGGTATGTCTCCTAAGGCCCATTTGTTTTACAAATCATCCCCGGAATGCAACCTTTTTTAGTTTTATGATGTCACACGTGCGCCAGCCCAATTGTGCTCGCGAGGCGCTGTTGCCATTAATGTGTCACAGTACCGACGTTTCTGGCAGCGGATACTCTGTGGCAGGAAGCCGGTAGAGTGCCGGGAAGCGTGCACACACACGCGCACACACCGTAAACTTGTTGGTCCAGGCGGTGTGTTGTGTTTGTGGAGCTATCATGGTGTGTGTGGACTCACAGGGCAGGGCAACTCACTCTTCCCGGGTTAGCAGTGATCCAATATGTTTGTTGTGAAAATTCTAAACTAATCCGTCCATTAGTTCACAAGTTATCACGTTAACACGAAATGCCTTTCGGGGCCGCGGCTGCATACGCAAAATCATTGCATCCCCTACGCTCCACGCTTTGGGGATATGATGAATTTTGTGTTGTCTTGTTAGCCTTGAAAATTGTCACATTGCATGTTTCTTTGACCTTAACAACTTTAGGTAGCTCATTTATTTTATTTAATGTTTTTGAATTGGAGTACTCTCCAAGCATGAAATTATAGGGGTGCACCGATCATGTTTTTTTGCTCTCGATCCGATCCTGATGCTTTGATTTTAACTATCGGCCGATCCCGATCTCCGGTACCGAGTCCCGATACAGAGTTCTGATCCTGCAATAGTTGGTAGTACCCAAACTATTTGGCACAATAGTCAATTTCAATAATAGTCAAAGTAAATAAACAGTCATTTGGCTCCCCAACTCATTTACCGATCCTGATCGGGACAAAATCACGAGTCCCGATCCTTGGGGAAAAAGTCTGATCTGCCCCCGATGACCGATCTGAGGATCGGATCGGTGCACCTCTAGGAAATTATGTACAGCTGCCTTGGACGACCCATTGGAGGCAATTTAGGGTTCGGTGTCTTTCCCTAGGATGATCTGACATGTAGACCGTCAGATTTCCCCCACCAACCTTTGCATCTTCAACCCTCCGGTTGTTGGGAAGGTTTGCCTTATCAACTGAGGTACAGACAGCCCCAAAATACATAAATACATATTTTATTTGTGAGATACATTTTCAACAAAATGTTGAATGTAGGGGGGGCAAGGTGGTAGAGTGGTTATAGAGCGTGCACTCCAGACCTTAGGGTAAGTAGTGCCGCGGGTTCCCATCCAGTCTCTTGCTTTTCTGTAATGTCTCCCCCCGACTCTTCATCTCAGCTTTTCAGCTAATCCTATCGCTATCCCTCTCAAATAAAGATTGAAGAATAGCGCTTGTGCCCCCCCCACACCCCAATATGATGATGAATCATGTTTTATAGTCTATTTCACATTTTGTCCATATCATCACTTTTTGTCACAGCCAGAGATGCAACCAAGTCCCTTGTTCAAGTCCCAAGTCTCAAGTCTTCTTGGGCAAGTCAAGTCCTAAGTCAACTCCAAGTCAAGTCGTCATTAACATGCTGTAATTTTAGCTCCAGAATATGATTTTAATAAAGTAGCAAAAAAAAGCAAGCAATGCTATTATAAAAGCAAAACTATTGCTTGATTTTGACTTTATTTAAATTTGATTATGGTGCTAAAATTACAGAATATCAAAGAGGAGTTGACTTGGGACTTGACTTGCCCAAGAAGACTTGAGACTTGAATGAGGGACTTGCTCGCATCTCTGATCACAGCATAAGTGTGAACCTTTTGTAGGTAAGTTAGTTATTGTTACCTTGACCTAACCAGTGGTTGTAACACTGTGACCACAGCACGTGTTTCCTGATGGGACCACTCAAGCAGCTGAAGAGGATGTTTGAGCCAACTAGACTAATTGCTACCATCGTCATGCTGGTAACTCATTCCACTGTTGTTTCAAATTCCATTTTGGAATTTCTGTAGAACGCAGACTGCAGTCAGTATAGCATTGCTGTGTCTCAAATGACTCACTGGGGTTTACGTGCGAAACACTGATGGGAGTCATTTTGTCCCGCCGTTCTTAAGGTCACTTCCGGTGCCTTATTGTTGCCTATGCCAACTCTGGTACTGGGCTGAGGTCCGAGCACACAAAACGCACGCCAGTTCAAAATCCGACCATTAGGTGTCGGTCTGTGATCAGTTAATCACCCCACTCACTCCGTTCACAATTTTGTATAAATATTGATGAAATGCAGTCAAAATCTGACTTGAAGTTACTCACCAAGTGGTCACATGTTCTTCTGTACCAATAGGCTGGCTGCTTCTACTAGTAATTCCAAAATGAATGAGAAATGGATGCTACCATTAAGATAGACTACAAACAGAACTGCAACAGGTCACAACGTCCATAACCTCATTCCATTTCCTACTACATAGGCAGCATGGCGGCCGTTTAGTGCATTTAGTGTCCATCGGTCATGCACTGGGTTTCCGTTTTCCGTGCATCACAGGTGGCCACTTTCAATGCACAGGAATTTAACCAACAGCAGCGCCATACACACTAGAAATAGTCCACCAAGTGCGACATTTGAGACCCGGCGCAAGCGCTGGTAATGTGAATGGAAACCCTGCTGGCCAGATGTGTAGGTGTGATTGTTGCACCCGTCGAGAATGGGGTCCGGGCCGGGCTGTACGCCGGCCGTACGCTCACACTGTAGCTCCATTGTGTGAGGCTCGCTCCATATGCAGCGCGTGGAGGTCGCGGCTTAGCACGCCGTAGGAGTTTGAACAGCGGCCGTGGTGTGGACCCGCCCTCACATCGGATGCCCTTTCACCCCACGTCCCGGGACCTTCTTCACAGGGTTAGCTGTGACTAGGGTGCTCCGCACGCGTTTCCTCGTAGATGTGTAGGTAGATGGCAGACTCGCATACGCATGCTCGCCTGTGGCATACTTTGTGATCAAAACCAGATAATTCTCACTATCTGGTTTGGCAAGTGAGAATTAGTATGTACAATGTGTTTTCTATTGATTGGTCACATTCATTATGTAGCATTATGTAACAATGATGGGTGCAACTTAGGGGTGTAAATAATATTGGATATTGGTACAGCTAGACAAGAAAAAAATGCACCAACTTGATTACTTTAACTGTAAACTATGTTTAATGTTTTTTCCAATATCAACTAAACGATAAAACACTGAATTTCACCCACAAAACTTTTCACCCACCCGTTATAAGACAAGTATGTTGTTATGAGTACTTTTGATTGTAACGCAACTTCCCTTTTTGTTCTGTCCCCAGCTGTGCCTCGTGCTAACGCTATGTGCTGCCTTTTGGGTGAGTCCGTCTGTAATGCCTACACTGCTGTTTTGCAACGGTGCAGTGTTTTTCCACTTCCCAATTCTGATTTGAGCTGAAGTTACTGAACCTTTGTCCTTCAGTATGTGTCTCTGTGTTCTGCCTCGACACGCTCCTGTATTGTGTTCTAAAATACTGACAATGCATACAGTATAATCAGAGATGGGCAGTAACTCATTACATCTACTCCATTACAATTTTTTTCCATACTTTTTAACTTTTGGAGTAAATTTTACACAAGTTACTTTCTACTTTTATTCAAGTAAATCTGAGCTAAAAAAAATGTTTTACTGAGGTGTCAGCAATTCACTGCTCGTTACATTAACTTGGCCTTTAGCGACACCCGTTGGAAACTGTTGGCACATATGTTTGTGTCATATCTCTCCCTCCCTCTGTTTCGGTCTCTCTCTCAAGCGCTCTTGCTCTCTCGCTCTCTCTTTCTCTCTTGCGCTCTCTCTCTTGGGCGCTCTCGCTCTCTCTGTCTCCTAATTTATTTCATTTTTTAAACTGAAAGTTACACTGTACTTTCGCTACATAAGTAACTTTTTTGGGGAGTACTTTTTTACTTTCACTTGAGTAACTGAGTAAATTTGGATGACTACTTTTTACTTTTAATTGAGTAATGTTTTGCTGATGTAACAATAGTTTTACTTAAGTAATTTTTATGGCCACCCTGCCCATATCTGAGTGTAATAGTCTAACCTTCTGTGTCTGTTGTCTCTTTTTGCAGTGGAAAAAAAACCTCCTAGCTATCATCTTCTGTATTCTGCAGTTCTTAGCCATGACGTGGTACGTTTGTGTCTTAACTTATTACACATACACAACACTGTAACAAAACAAGTCGTCAATGTTTGACCATGTCACAAGCCCTCTAGTCAACATTTAAAAGCTATCCCTGATCACACGTTCAAATGCTTCTCTTTATACCATTGGCCGCCAGTAGAGGTCAGAGTCGCCTTTTTGTTTGTGGATCCAGGGTTTAATTTACACTGCCTGTATGGGCCATTCCACCGAATTCGTCCAAACGTGTTGTCCTACACTAAAAAAAGCTATGAAAGTAAAACAATTTAGAATTCACATTTTAAATATTTACTAAGGTTATTTTTGATTGTTTACATGCTATTCGTTTATTGTTTTCCTTCATGTACAGCGCTTTGGTGCACCTTTGGGTGTGGAAAGCGCTCTAAATTACATTTACATTTAAGATTGTCTTTATGATCTATTTAACCCACGAGGTAGCAAATCTATTGTAATAGTTGTAATACGTTATACGATATATTTTTTATTACTATTATTATTATAGTTGTTATTATTATTAAATGTTTTGTAAAATATATTTTGATTTTTCTTAGTAAATTCTTGTTGTTTTTATTTGTGTGTGTGGGACAACAGTTTGGACAAGTTTGGTAGAATGGCCCATATACAACATTTTTCAAAAACTGAAAAATAAATCTGATCATATTTTTTATTTATCATGATGGTCATTTCCATAGACAGTAAACATGGTATTTGGGGTGTTCGATCTGACGATTCTAAGCAGTCTCGATCTGCCATTTCTAATAGATCGGTAGAATCGCGGTACACACTGAAACTAGCGTTCTAACACCCGAGGAATCGCTGCTTGTGTCGGGCAGACACACGCTGTAGACCCGCTGCTGCTAGCGTTCTAACACCCGCGGACTCGTTGCTTGTGTCGGGCAGACACACGCTGTAGACCCGCTGCTGGCAACGTTCTAACACCCGCGGGCTGTAGTCTCTGCAGCGTGTTGTGCGTCTGTGTTCGCCCCGAAGCGGAGGAAGCTGAAGTTGTGGAGTTGGGCGAATGAAAAGTATACGCATACTAAACCAATCCCAACTGTGTTTGATTGTTAGCAATGGCTAAACGGAACTGTAACAGTAATGTGTGGTTCTTTTTGTGTCGTTCTTCTTCTTAGGTATGGCATTTCATACATTCCCTTCGCCAGGTAAGGAACAGACAATATTGTAGTAAATTGTTGTATAGGATTATTAGGATCGATGAAATATTGGTGACGGACAATGGAAGAATGAAAGGTAATTGATTGTAGATTTTTAT
>OMKY01219461.1:0-13781 GCA_900302395.1 Bregmaceros cantori | reverse complement strand
GGTCCGAGTGGGTGGGTGGGGGGAGGAAAGAAAGAGACGCTGTGATCGGCTTGGGAGGGCCCATCCTCCTTGAGAGGACAGACTTTAATCCCCCAGCTCCCCCCGAGATGCCCTCTCCCTCCAATGATGGAGGTTAGTCCATGTGTTGTTAACTTTTTCACTGCCAAGTACGGTGGATTGTCCTAATATGGGCCACTGCCTAATGTGGGACACCTTAGCTCCAGTGGCTCTGGCTCCTCCCTAAACTAATGAATGTCAGTGAAACAATGGTAAAAGCAAACTATGGTAATGTGTCTAACATTGAGTTCAACACTGTTCAACACTACATTTCACTGTCTTAGATTAGACAACTGACTAACCACTTTAGGAAGCTGCAAAAAAGGGCCCACATTAGGGCAATCCACCCTACTTCTACTGGAGTAGTCTAACTGATTAATCGATTATTGAATTAATTGCCAACTAATTTGATAAACTTTTAATCTTTTGTGATAACATATGTTGCTCCCAGTCACCTCATCCTCACTGCCCGCGAGCGAGCGGAACGGCGGCGGCATGAAGCGATAGCTTTTTTTGAGAACCCCGTCCTGACTGACGGCGCCTATAGACCGACGCGTCAATTTGTTCATGTGGTTGATTTATTTGTGTGGACACAACTAAAAACAGGGATCAATGAGGAACGAGATTGTGACGTCAGGCGAGGCAGCCTGCTGCCATTTTCAGGTGGAGCGCGCCACCGCTCTTTCGCTTTGTGACACACGGGAATCGCCGCGTGTGAGCGTGCACGCACTCACACACACAGACACACATCAACACACACAGCGAAGCAGCCCGCGTGTAGTGGACCATGGTGTACACGCGCGCGTGTAGTGGACCATGGTGTACACGCGCGCGTATACGCGTGCACGACCATACCAAGCATGTGACATTATGACCCAAAAACATGACATGCTGGGGCTTACGTGTGTACATGACTATGAGTGGAAAACACATTTGTTCTTAATAATTGCTATTACACATGCGTGTCACGTCACGCATGTCTCTGCACACAGTCTTACCACACGCAAACATAGACACACATGAACACGCAAATGTGATTATCGAGTTCAAACATTTTTGAAAGTCACGGACGCATTTGAACCTTAAAACATTTTCAATAAATTAACAAGAAATGTACAAGAAAAATATGACTGTTTGAAGGCTCGGACGAATCAACGCGCCGGGCTATCGCCACGCCGATCCATAGACCAGCAATGTGTGCCTGCAACACGCCGGGAGGGTCGAGTCTGCAAAGGGAGATTTTTGGGGCCGTAACGTCGCCATAAAAATATGTTTGAATACAGCCGGCGGGAGCGATGCTTTTGGTCTCTGCGATATTGCTGAACGCCTCGTGGCCACATTTTTGAAAGTCACAGACGCATATGAACCATAAAAGATTTCCAATAAATGAACAAGAAATTCTGCGCGTAAGAAGGTCGTGGGTAAGGATGGACACATTGAAACGTATGCGTTGTAATTTTATCTCACGCTTGCAGGCAGTGAGGACGAGGTGTGTGCCGGTCAACATTCCCAGTGTCACCCCCTCCTTGATTGGATACTGAACACTGTTAAATTCAACACCAACACAAAGAATACAATACAATAAATGACATGTATTATTAGCAGAGATGGCAAGTAACAAAGTACAAATACTCAAGTACTGTACTTAAGTAGTTTTTTCATGTATCTGTACTTTTAGAAGTACTTTTTTCTCTGATGACTTTTTACTTGTAATGAGTAGATTTTTAACAGAAATATCTGTACTTCTACTTCTACTTCTACTTTTGAGTACATTTTAGAGCCTGTACTTTTTACTTTCAAAAATACTTTTTGAGTATGTTTCAGAGCCTGTACTCTGCTCGAGTACATATTTGGATCAGTACTTTGTAGTCTTACTCGAGTTGTTTTTTCACAAATGTATTTTACTCTTACTTAAGTTAGAAATGTGGGTACTTTTGCCATCTCTCATTATTAGACAGGAATGGAGAATAAAAACTAGCTAATCAAGCATGTAGTTGCAGAAAACTCCTTCTGGAGTTAACAAAACACAGCCCACTTTAATACACTAATGGTGTTTATCTTGTCTGAATATGCTTGCACAGGCCAACAAGTATAACTGATCTCCGTGTATTAAAAACGAGATTAGCTGAGATTATCTAGATAAGCGGCAAGATTAAAATGTGCCATGTGCCAAAGGCAGTGCACGACTGCTATGAACTATTTACTAACAACTATTTGATCAATCAGCCATTTTTATTGACAACTAATTGATTGATCTGTTCGTTTTTCCTTTAAAAGCTGAATGACTATTGACCTAAAGTTTTATTAAAATTGCACTTTGATGTTTCACTATCTCCAATTATTGCAAATTCCACACAAACATGATTTAATGTTAGTGTGTGCTACAGTGTTATAATATTGGTTTAGCTCATTATCTTTATTGTATTGTTTGTGGTGCTGTGGGGCTTACCAGTGGTCAGTATCCAAGAGAATGGGGCGTGACACTGGGAATGGAGACTGACATTGGGAGCAAGATATATTAAACACGTTTGAGTGGGCCGGCACGGTGGCATAGTGATTAAAGACACTGCACCATCGCGCCACGTTTTGGGTAATAATCCATTTACTATGTCATGTCCGGGTTCCTATGGGCTATAAATCAATATTTAGAAGTCTTAAATTCAGAAACATAAATCTGTAGGCCTTTTAAATGTCTTAGAAAAACACCATCATTTTCATTGTAGGTCTAAAATTGTATTTACTCAACTAAATTACTAGTTTAAGAAGTGTCTAGGGCTGGTTGAAAGGCCTGGCCAGCACAGTGATTAAAATCTTTAATAAGCAACTTGTAACTGTAAGCAGTGGCAGATCCTGAAAAGAAATTCTGGGGGTGCCCTTTTTTTTAAGTTATTTTTTTCTAGCGCCATTTTCTCATTTTATTGACAGCGTTAGTGTGAAAGGGACAGAATTAGGGACAGAATATTACAATACATACAGCCTTTACTGCGTAAACTGGACTACAAAGTTGTGAAGCGAATCAAAACATTCCAGAACCACATCATGCAGTAGGTGCCACTGCTTATGACCACATAGAAAAGGCAAAAGCAGAGGCCTAAAACATAAGACCCACATGAGGCTCTCCCAAATCGACTTAACAAAACCTTGTTTTTTCCAGCCCATTCAGGCTGTTTTTGTCCAAGCTTTATTTATTAGGGTTAGTGGAAATAGGTGAAGATGGGAGGTAGAAATGCAGGAAATACGTCGGTGGTGGGATTCGAACCATCGACTCACCACGCTATTAAGGCATATGCGTGCTCTCCAGTGCACTGCCTAACCGACTGAGCTACTGGGCAGCACGACTTAACAAAACCTTTTGACTTTAAACAGAGTGACACTGGATCGAGACCTCTGGAAGAAGCTGACCCATGTAGATGTTTTTGATGATGATGACATTGTTACTGTAACTGAGCTACATTGACTTTAGCCCTTTTTCCAGTAACTAGTATTCTAACAGTTCAAAGCAGTATTTAAATTAAAGTTAGGGTTAGTTAAGTTGTCATAGGAAGTTTAGATACTAATTAGTTACTTTGCTGTTCCATGTGACTTAATGTAATAACAAAAATAATATTTTTCTTAATAAGAAAACAATGTATTGCTTCAATTACTTCATTTCCATTTTGTACGTTTATTTTGTATTCATCAAGTTTGAATCAACTTTAAAAACCACTTCCAGTAAAGTGAAATCAATAAAACCAACTAAAAAATACGCTTGTGGGCTTGGGCCAATGTGCGTAAACATCTAATCAGACTTGAAACACAACATTTGACAAGTACAACTTCACAAGGAATTTTATTATTGCATAAATTATTCCATTAAATGATTTGCGCGACTTCCGTGACAAAGAAACATTTGTTTGCGAACATCACATCTGTGTCGACCGATACATTTCCAAACCCGGCTCTAAAGTTTTATTTGCATCGCACAATGGAAGCTATTAAGACTTAAAAGACTCAGCGTTTGTCCGTCATTAGTAAAATAATTACAATGTCCATGAAAAATGCCTAGAACAGGCTGTAATTCGGGTGTCTAGGCGGGCCTCTAATGGCGTCCATGGCGAGGGGCGAATTTGGCAGCGATGTGGCGGCGTGGTGCACGCACCCCCAGCCTCGTCCAGATAACATAGAGCTCTCTGGAACGGCCCTCCAGACGAATTATCATGAAAGTCAAACGGGCAGAGAGAGGTGCACACATGACGTATACAATTTGTGCACCAAATGTGGGCGCGGCCAGGTGCACCGCCCGAGTCTGACTCACGCGCTATATGAACTCTATAGACAAGTTTACCCGCGAAATACAGGGGGCTGGCATTTTGTCCCGCCGGGATGAAACACACTTCCGGTGTCTGTATGAGTTCCATTTAATCTTGTTGTAGTGGACTGCGGTGGCTCACAAAAAACACACAAAATGCTCACCAATTCAAAATCCGACCACTAGATGTCGCTGTGTGACCAGTTACACTTAATCTCCCTTGCTTCGTTAACCTTTTTCTATAAATATCGATGAAATACAGTCGAAATCCGACTTAAAGTTACTCACCGAGTGGTCACATGTTCTTCTGGCCCAATAGGTTGGTTCCTTCTACCAGTCCTTCCAAAAGGAATGAGACAATGGAACGGGTTGAACTGATTATTAAATCATGCGTTTGGGGGTCGCAAGTTACCACCACAATTTTTAAATAACCCTGTAGGTGTGCGCTCCCACCGAATACACAACAAACAATAGCCAAATACACGGCAGGTAAATGACACCGGTAGTGACGTTCAGTACCCTCCTAACACATTTTCCCTTCACAATGGAAAGTCATGTAACTGATGCAGAAGAGAGCAGATGACACGGAGCAGTCACCATGGTAACACAGCGCAGGTTTAATTTTATTTTCTAAAAATAGTAAAATAGTGCTCATGTATGCACCTCAACACATCCGAATGACGTGTAATTTATTACATTCCGAATCGAGTGTAATACTTTATTTCGTCACACAGGGGAGTGGGATAAGATAAGATACAAGTTTATTTTGTCACACGCATGTTCAGTGAAATTCCTCCTCCGCATTTAACGCATCCCTGAGGAATGGTGAGTGGCCACGGTGCAGCGCGCAGGGGCCAACTCCAGTTCTGAGCCAGTACCTTGACTTTTCTGTGATGATTGTTGAATTTTATAATTATATATTTCATAACTATACACAGTATATTATAGTAATTTTGACGACGCCAACTCTAGTGTCCGAAATCTCGGACGTTGCTGTTGAGTGCACTATGAGTGAGTGTACTATTTATGGAGTCGGGGTAGCGAGCGATTTCAGACACAGCCATGGTGTACAGCAGGGCTATTCAATTTTTCTGGCCCACAGAGGAATTCTACAGTTCAACTGGTTTTATCGATCCCAGATACTGTTCTTTACCTCTCGTTTCCTAGACTGGAAGACCGACATGCGCCCAAACTCGATGGATGGCTTCACGAGCCACTACAACTCACATTGGAAAAAGGCTATGGCTGTTTAAAGAAAATGGTTCGCTCAACAAACAAGGAAAACTCCCCCTACAAAACAACATTCACAGCCTAATCAAACAAACATGATGCTGACAGATCCAACGCTATCCCGAAGGTTTAGAGAACGGACGCTTGGCGCCCCCTCATGGCCAACAACCTGCAACGCAGCAAGACATCAACTCAACAGCGTCTCACCAAACAGACGGATGCTGTTGTATCAAGAGAACATCACACAGCGGCTGCAACTTCCGACCCATTAATCGCCATGTACAAAAAATACCAGTCGAGCCCAATCAGCAAACAATTCAAACAATTGATCACACACAAATAATTTGGGCTGCAAAATGGAGGTCAAAAATTATAGGCCGGTCAGCATACTACCGTTGATCACGAAAGTAATTGAAAAAGCGGTAACACAACAACTGACAGAATTCATAGAACACAGTCAACTTCTTAACCCATCTCAATATGGATTTAGAAGAGGATACTCCACTGAATCTGCCTTTGTTCATCTTACTGAATTTCTACCTAATAAGATTGACCGGGGAGGCGTAGTGGGCGCCTTTTTCCTGGACTTGAGGAAAGCATTTGATATGATCTGCCACCAAACGCTTCTAAACAGGCTAATCAAATTTAACTTCTTGGCACAATCAACTGAATGGATTCGATCATATCTGGACCGAACTCAATGTGTTTGCATTAACAATGCCGATTCAAATTAAAAAAATATCCAAAAGGGGTACCTCAGGGCTCTTTAATATCGCCGATCTTATTTTCGTTATATATCAGCGATCTACCCAATGTCTGTCCACAGGTTCACACCCAGATGTATGGTCACGACACGGCTATATTCTATCACGGAAAAGACCCAGTAGAAGTCGCTGCAGTGCTATCTGATATCGATAATAGACTGGCTAACAAATCAACTGTCACTGAATGTAGACAAAACGGTTTCTATCTATGTTGCAAAGAAAGACACCATAAATCCCCCTCCCATAACTGCGGCAGGATCCCAACTGAACATCGGGTTTTCTTTGATAACACTTTAAAATTAAAAACGCAGACACTAAAATTAACCAAAACAATAAATATAACACTCCGCACACACATCTGCAACTCTCTATCTACTGAGGCTGCCAGAGCGTCTTTCCATGCCATGATCATTTCACATTTTAACTACTGTATCCTGTGCTGCAGTCAAGCCCCATACTCGATGAGGGCAAATTGAGTCTCTATACAAAGGAGCAGCCAAAATCCTAGATATGAAAGAGAGGTCCTACCACCACTGCCATGTATACAAAAATCGTGGCCTGCTCAATCTTGACAACCAAGTTAAACATGCAAACCTTGTACTAATACACAAATCCTATACGATGGTGCCTCGCTCGCACTGCGTGAATACATCCATCTAATGGCCAGCACTGCAGTACGTGAGACAAGAGTGAGTGCAAATCTAAACTGTAATATCCCACTAAGCACATCAACATTTGGACAGGCGCCGCTATGTCGTGGCATAGAGGCGTGGAATGGACTCCTGAACTATCTAAAGTCCACTCCATCCACAAAGCGTTTCTCACAACAACTGAAACAGTTCCTTCTAGATAATCAGATTTGTCACTGTTCATGATTCCCCCGGAAACACCCCTCGACCTACAAGAGTGCGACGCAATCCGAATGTTTCCATTAGAATTTTTTTTTTTTAAATTCCAAACATACCTCCGCATCGCGGGTGCTTTTAAACTGTACGATTCTACAATTCATGTAAGACTGCATGGGATCTCAGTTTCTCGATTCTATGTGCACTTCTGCTTAGCGGACGTCTTTTAAATTCCCCAGGTCGCCTAACAAAGGACTGGAGCGAATATTAGCAGCCCTGCTAAGCTCTTTGACACCCATCTCTTCTGCGCAATGTCATTGATGTTGTGTATGTTTAATGGCTCTGTTTTGTCCCTTTTCAATAAATTCATTCATTTGTTCATTCACAGAAGCACTAGAAATTTGTTGTTGAGGGTTGAGGCTAACTGAGATTCTGTTCTTTATCTCAACAGATGCACAATAAATGTGTTGTAGTTTAAGTCAGCTGCTGCTGTTTACCACTATCTGTGTGTGTGTGCAGATGTTGCTTGTTAGAAACGAGAAAGCACTATTGTTTCATAGAATTGAAGCCCTTTTAATGGGAAGTGTGCTACCAAGAGAGGCACAACTAAAAGTGATATCTGGAAGTCGTCCTTCATGCAGAGCTCATCTCTCACAGTGAAATACGACTTCACCGCTGGGTCAACGTCATCTGAAGAACAAGGCCACCGCGTGGTTCATCTGTTTCCGAGTAGAAGAGAGTTCAGGGCAGGCAGGAAACTATTCAGCGTTGGGTCATGCAGTCTGCAGGATCATTTTGTGTACCAGTGTGCTTCGGGCTGGTTACACGCCTGCTTTACGAAATGGATTTTGGCGTATCATTTACCGTGATATAAAGTGTGAAGCGGATTGAAGAAACAATCTGCTTATTTTGGGATAAGCGTCCCTCCAAAACCCTAACCCATTTTTTTAGGATCCCTCCAAAACCCTAATCCTAACCCTAATCTAACTCTAACAAAATAAGTGGATAATTTTGGGATTAGTGTCCGAAATCCTGGTTGCTTCTGTTGATGTAACAAGTGTGAAACACACATGACGTGGGCGGATGGAGTTCCCAGCATGCAACAGGAGCAGGGAATTTGAATACTCAGTGACACCATGACTGGAAACGTCTGTGCCTAGACCAGTGTATATTAACAGTTGGGTTTCCCTACGCTGATCGTCTGTACAGCCTAATACCGTTGAAGCGATCACTGTGTGTATATACTCGATTACAATTTGACCTCGTTACTTTGAACGCACTATAAGTGAGTGTGCCATGAAGTGAGTTGGGAGCTAGTCTTTTTTTTACCGGGCCGCCTGGCGTTCGGTAGTCGTATGGCACGAGGGAAGATACAATTTTTATGCCGCGAGGTTCTGTCCCTGATTAAATGAAACGTCAACACTACTTTCTCTTCTAAAGGAATTGAATAATAATAATAAATACATTTTATTTGTAACCCACCTTTCATTGTAATCAAGCAATCCCAAGGTGCAGCATAACACATATTTAAAAAGACAAGTTGTAAAAATAGGACACCGCACCTAACGTGACCCCATTCATGTTAGTGGCGCTGTGTCTACCGTAGTGTCGCGAGTTCGATTACGCTCGTCGACTACGCTCGTCGACTTGTCTGCAATGTCTCTTCAACCCAGTTTCCGACTAATCCTATCCAATAAATGATGGAAAAACGGTGCTGACGCCGGAAAAAAAAAAAAAAAAAAACAGTTAAAGAGAAAGCTTTTTTAAAAAGATGGGTTTTAAGACCCTTTTCAAAACAGTCAATGTGCTGTGGCACTCAGAGGTGTTTGGGTACGGAGTTCCAGAGGCAGGGGGGTGGCTGAGCTGAAACCCCAATCTCCCATGGAGCGCAGTTTTGTCCGGGGTTGTTGTAGAGTGATGGTGCCATTGGAGTGGAGGTGTCGTGTAGTGGCCTTGTGTGTGAGCAGGTCCTTAAGGTATAGAGGGGCGTGTCCATGTATGGATCGATGAGTCAGTAGGGCGATCTTGTAGTCGATACGGGTGAGGGCGGGATGCCTAAAGGGAATCTGGTTGGTCACCCTAATATAGGGCTTGTGCATGGTGATGTCACGGCTTGGGGGCAGCAGACATTTTGGGGGCGCACGTACAGTGAAGTATACTTATACATACCGTTAAGTAGTATACCTTACCACTTCATGTCCATTGTATTGGGGTAAATTCAATGGATGTAGTTAGGCTGGCATCTTCTGCCGATTGATAGCATATTACCATGGATAGAAGACTTTTAAACGGGCAATATCATGCAAATATCGCTCTCCGTTTGTCTGACCACGATGTGACTCCCCCAAAATGTCAGCCGCCCCCAAGCCGTGACATCACTGTGCACGAGCCCTATTGACCAGCTATAAACAGCTAGCCTGCCAAGTGAAAACAAATTAATCGTCCACGCAATTCTCAAATGTGCGCTTGGGTCTGGAGTACATCAAAAAATCTGATCCTCGGCTCCGTTTCTGCTGACCAATCAGAGACCACTCCATCACTTGTCACGCCAACTGTGCTGTGATTGGATATGCTCCCTCCAACCATACCCCTTTTCGATCCCTTGGACTCCAGACCCAAACGCACGTTCAAGCGATTAGTGGACGATTCGTTTGGTTTGGCTTGCCAGGCTGCCTGTTATCTAATTGAAAGCCTACATGCATAACCACGGCCGCGAAGTGACCGTGCTTCACTATGACACGTGACATGCGTCACGCACCCTGCCCCACGATGCGTCAAGCCCCGCTCATCTCCAAAGGACAAGCCACGGACAGCAACTTAACATTGTCTGCTGGAGAACTGAGTATCAGCTTCTATAGCGTAGTAGTAAAACGCTCGTCCTTCACGGCATCGCCTTGAGTTCGAATCTGAGTAGCGATCACTTCTTTGCGTCTTTTTTTTGAACAATGCAATTGCACCTTTTTTTAGGGTTACGGTTAAAATTGCCACGATCGCTTCTTTGGCGTCATGACTGTGTCATATGCGGAAATGCGTGTTGCCTGGGTCGGCATGGTTATGGATTAGGCATGCAGTCTGTGGCAGTGCAAGACTAGTAGGCAGTGCAAGACTAGCAGAGGTTCCCACAACGTGCCCCTCACCCTATAATTACTCTTGAGAAATCCCAAGGTGTCTAAATCCATTCTTCACAGAGTTGAAAGGGCAGCTGAGGGGAATTTCACGGCCCGTTCCAATGAAGAGCGTGGCACAATAAAAACTTCTCCTGTCAGAAGAAGTCGCGGCTGCGTCTGAGCCGAGCTCAATCAGTCTGTGTCTCTGTCTATCTCCGTTTGATGGCGTGGTAATCAGGGGCGTTTTGAGAGCTCCAAGGTCAGACCAGCCGTGAGTAAGGCTCTCTCTGCATCTCCACCGCCTTCAATTTGGAGTCTTACCTTTTGACATGGCAGTTACCTGTTTCTCTCTCTCCGATCCCCTCTTTCTTTATTCCTCCTTTCCCCATCACTCGTTCTCTCTCGCCCCGCATTCTCTACCTCTCCCTCTCACTCCACATGCTCTCTCTACCCTTGTTTATCTCTTCCTCTCTCTCTCTCACACACTCTCTTCTCCTCTTTCTCTCTTCCTCTCTCTCTTTTTCTCTCCATTCCCCTCTCTCTCCCGCTGCCTTCCTCTACATCTCTCTCTTCCCCCCTCTCCTTCACTCTCTCTCCCTCACTCTCTCCCCCCTCTCCCTCTCTTTCTCCCTCTCTCTCTCACCCTATCTATCTTACTCTCTCTTGCTCCTCCTCTCTCCCCACCTCTCTCACCCTGTCTATCTCTTTCTCTCCATCTATCTCTCTTCCTCACACTCTCCATCTCTCCCTCTCTCTCCCTATCTATCTCTCTCCCTCTCTATCTCTCTCTCATATATCGATGCTGCCTCTCTGTCAAGTACAGTGCCAGTGTGGAATTGTTCTCCGAGACAAAGCTTTATTGATCATCGCAGCAAACACAACAAGCACAGCCTGACTTTATTGGCTTCAAATGCTGAAGGTGAAAAGGGCTTTTGTGTGTGCCTTAATGTTTGTATGTAGGCCCTTATGTGTGTGTTTTTGTGTGTGTATGTGTTTCTGTGTGTGTGTGTGTCTTCTTTCCTTTATGAACAAAACTCAGCGTCCCGCGTGTCAACGCAGTGTTTGATATGCTGTGTCCATCATAATGATTTCTTTTTACAAAGTTGCCCTCGAACGTGTTCTGTGCAATGCTATGGCCACACACTTCAGGGCCATCATTTTAAAAATAAACAAGGCTAAACTCCAGAGGCAGCGACGAGGAAAGTTGTAGGGACTAGTAACTAAAAGACCCTTACCATTGCTATGTTAGTATACCAGCACCCCCACCCTGGAGCTACTCGTCACCTGGACTTCAGGATGTCTGGGTGCACACTCCGGCAGCTCTAATATGATATTTAATTTATTACCTGTGCGGAGCCGCGGAGCAGGTTATGTTTTTAGCTGTGTTGGTTTGTACTTAATTATTGATTATTAATGTTAACTTAGTTGCTGTCAGCGGAAAATTGTGCCAGGCGGTGTAAATTCAAGTTGATGCTCGTCGAGGGCCCGACTGGGAAGGCGCACGGCGGCAGAGACTGGCGGAGCAGGGGACACCTATGGGGCAGACCGCGGGTCTTTGAGAAAACTTTGAGGAAAGAGATGAAACCGGTATTAACCGGTTACCATTATTTTTAAATAAGTCTTCCTCTTCCAGAACATAAAAAATAATAACGTTTCCGGTTTCGTTTCTGCTCCCTGGAAAATACAAAAAGTTATTGGTTTTTGTTCCTTGAACTAGTATAAAAGCCCTGCTCAGAACTAAATTGTCTATGGGTCTTAATAAAACACGGGCACTGGGACGTGCAGAATTTGAAAATGGCTAAGCACTGGATGAGTTCAATCCATACCCAGTCATCTCTGTACGCACACAGATTCACTCCCGACAAAGCACTCGTCTAAATGTCCAACAACAGCGCTGTTGTATATTTATTGCCTCCATGTAAACGTAAACGTAGTCGTTCTTCCGTCTGTCTGTCCACACCCATTGAAAGTTGAAAACTGCCGGCCTCCACAACATTTGCATTGTGTACTGTAGATCGCAGCAGCACATTTCAACTTTGAATAACGGGAAGAGGTTGACTGAAGTGCTGCGCCACATCGTCCATGGTGGCGACCCGCAATCAAATAAACCACACCGAGGCAATAACCCATGGTTTAGCATGTCAAACTCAGCCATACAATTGCTGTCTGCAACCTTGTTTGTTACTCTGATATAAATTGGTGTTGTCCAATCCCTCAGCTACGCGCCCTCCGTCGCACAACTCGGGATGGTGATTTAGTCAGAGTATAAATGTATATAAAGACGGGACATGTAATAGAAAGTCCCTAGTGTCAGTCGCTGCCAGGGTGAAAAAAAAATGGTGCCGCGGTGAACGCCGCTCGAATTACATAGAGATGTATTGGCTGATGAGAGATGAGATGTTTCCACAGGCTCCTCGGCATCTCGTGCATCACCAACGAAGACGTGAAAGCCAGAATGAAACAAGCCATTGGATTATATGAAGACCTTCTAACCATAGTAAAAAAAACTAAAACTTAAATTGGTACGAACATGTCGCAAGATCCTAAGGACTCTCAGCAAAAAACAATCCTTCAAGGCACAATGCCAGGTGGAAGGAGGAGAGGAAGACAGAGAAAGTGATGGGAAGAGAACAGCCAACAGTGAACAAGTTGTAGGCTGAGTGACACGTGACATGCGAATGGCTAAGGACAGAGAGAGATGGAGAGAGCAAAGTCTTCAGTAGCACCCCAACAGTCAGACAGATTAAGGGAGTGATGATGATGATGTATTGGTGATATGGACTTAAAGTACCGTATTTTCCGGACCAATGAGCGCACCTCTCTAAAAGCCGCAACCCCGTAATTTTTAAGAAAACATGGAAAAAAAGTTATATAAGCCGCACCGGCCTAAAAGCCGCGGCCATTTACTAATATTAATATTCCGTTTAAATTATTAGAACTGAACTGAACTGATCAGTCTCCGAACGGAGCCCGAAAACAACGTCGCTTGTCATAACAACGCCAATCAAAACAGATCCGTTATTGATTGCTTTACTCCTCGAGTACGAGGAGTAAAGCAATCAAGAACGACGATAGATAGATCGATAGAAAGATTTATTAGATATAATATTTATTGTCATTGTCACGGTCGTACAACCACAACAACGAAAGTGACACCCGATCCCTTCATGCAGCCAACACAGGCAAACAGCGGTACACTAACACAATCAAAGAACCAATAAAATAATTAGAATCTACATAAAAACATACCAGTTATGCGGCGAGTTCAGTGTTGTTCTGTTGCGCTAATATTCACTCCGGCTCTCTGCTCGCATAATGCTCACCCCGGGTGACGTCGATGTTCATGCTACGTGAAGCGGGTCTATTCCTTCTTTGCGCTTCGCTGCGAGATCCATGGCGTTCAACTTGAATGCGGCGTCATATGAAATCCGTGTTTGTTTTCCATGATGATCCATGAGGGATTTGTAAAAATAAAAAAATAACTGTTGTA